>BJCM01210394.1:0-25637 GCA_018326385.1 Flaveria bidentis
TATATATATATATATCATATATAAATTACTTATATTTAATTACATATATAAATATAATTAAAATAGAGTTAAATCCGGTCCGATCACCAAACCAGTAAGGCGTCCAGTTCGACGTCTGGTCCAGTTCTGGAAACATTGATCTGAGACCCTTTATGAAACTAGATTCATCAAGGTGTTCCATGAAACTATTGTTTGTCTTATGTCTGATATTAATAATGATATTTTAGTTTTGTTGGATGTGATGAGATTTGAGAAATGGTTTCGGTTGCCCCAGCTTGGCAGCCGATTTGAGCATGCAGTCGCAATCGGATATCCATTGTTAATACATTATCTTTTGTGGCATAATGTGTTTGCTTATTGACATGCATTATTGTATTTTGGGTTAGTTACGTTGATTTGTTTACTATATCGAATGCCATGATGAAATCACAGCCACAACTGGTAGTATGTTCTTAGCCTTCGGTTGACGGCTGAATACATCTCCCATTGTTAGCTATTTTAATATCGCGCAATACGCGATTTGAAAAACCACTAGTTAATCCTAAATAATAAATTAATTATTTTAGCATTTGCATTTTTCTCTTATAATCTCTTGTTTATATTTTAGTATTTTATCACTTTGTATATTCATAGGATAATTTTAAAAAGATTTGTTACAGGGTTAAAATGAAAATTTTATTAACTTTTGTAAGATCTAGTATGTACGAATTTTATCGTAGTCTAATTTCAAATCCAAACATGTAGTGATTATTAACCGTCAGGGCCGGCCCAAAAGCAGAGCAAGTAAAGCCATTGCTTTGGCCCTTATTTTTCTAGGGCCTTGAAATTTAATACCCTTCATATGGATTTTGTTGATGATTTTTGGACTAGCAGGCCCAAAAAGTTGAAATAGTTAATTACGGTCTGAAGGTAGAGTCGGAGGAAGATCAATCGACGAGTTTTCAAATTTTGTTTCACCCATCGATATCCGTTTCCTTTTCCCCTTGTCTCACCCATTGCCCAATTGACGGCGCATGAAGTGTTGGAATCGCACAATTTTCTGGTAGGTCTACTCTCCTTGAGCGTTAACGGTTACACCTTGATGGAAAACATGTAAGTTTGAGGTGTTCTTGAGTGACACCTGCTCTTATTCCACTCAACGTATTCAACTCGAGGTTACATTAGAGGAAATCATCTATTGTAACTCACTACATTCTTGGTTTTTTTTATTTTGCTATGTGCATATATAAAGAAAGTTTTGTAATCGTGTTTCAGGGGTGTTTAAAGACAATCACGATGATGGAAGAAACCTAGACCCATACATCTAACATTTGTGGTCCAACCTACTGCGATTACAAATCAACTATGTTTAAATGTTAATGGTCATATTTATTTATGTTGTGTGCTGCTATTGTGATCTATTACTTTTATGATATAATTATCAAATACATCTTAAGTTTAGTGTTTGATGTTGGTTTGTAGAAGAGATTTTCCAAATGTTTGAATCTGTGCTAATTGCACTTTCATGATGGTTGTTTATTCTAGATATCAAGTAGTTATCAAACGCATTCAAGTATGATTAGTGCTTAATGTTGGTATGTACAAGTGACTTCAACCTATGAATCTATGAGTAAATATTTCAAGTTTAATGTAAAGGGAACTTTTACATGATTTCATGTGCTTTGATTTACCCTTGTGAAACACTAGTTAGGCTGAATTAATAATTAGGATGATACAATAAGTTAATAAATATTGGACTAGTAGGACTGATTTATAGTGCTTATAAGCTAATCTCATTATTTCTTTAAGGGGTGGCACGTTGGTACGATGTATCGTCTCTTTTGTAGTTTTCAACGCTTCAAAGCAAGCAATGTACATATATATTAAAGTGATTACAAGTATATTAGAAGTCGTTTTTTTAACAAAAGCTAATCTGATAGTATTCATCGTGTTAGGATTGTAGTTATTTTTACGAAGAAGGCCCCAATTTTAGAACTCGCTTTAGGCCTCAAAAACGTTGAGCCGGCCCTGTTAACTGTATGTTGAATGATCGTCTAAATTACGTAGAATGTTATTACAATACATCTCTTTTGAATGGTGATAAATTTATTTTGTTCGTATGAGGAAGCCCCATATATCATCATGTATACCTCAAAATCTCCAAATCAACCCGCGAAGCTAGGGAAGTCATTAGCTATTCGGGATTTTAGAATAACAAGTTCAGACTTGGGAGGAATGGCACCAAGGAGTTGAGCTTGTTGGGCCTTCTTTACATATTCTCAAACCCATACTACTACATATTAGGATGCAACAAGTTTCAAGCATCTTATGATGGTTGATCTCGTATATTAGTCACATATAATTACATGTTTTAAATCTAATACATGCATGGAATAGAGTTATTTTTAACGTATTTGATGTTATACTACGTATTTCACTATGATAAAGTACAACAAATGATAGTAAAGCCTATTTTAAGCTCTTCAATCATTTGTTGAAGCTATTAGGTACTTGTAATGGCATAACTTTTTTTTTTCAAATGAACATTCCTTTGTTCATGTTCATAACATTATAAAGTGCATAAGATAATAACAAATCTATGCACCGAATACTTCACACATTTTACAATGTTAATGAGAAGAATGGAAGGTTATCCTCTGCTTGCAATTAAGTTATTGAATTATCCTAAGCTAATGTGTTTAATTGTTTATAGACCATGTTGAAGCTTACAAGGCTGCCCTTTGATGATGACGCATAACATCCTTTCATCATTGTCCTTTTCCACATATAGTAAATTGTCATATTCTTCTTCCATTAAAAGCCTAGTGGTAACTCCCCTAAGTGGCAAGTTTCACATTTTTTATCAGGCAACAGTAGGTTACCTAACAATGGTAACTTACCCCATCAGACATCAATGACAAGCTATTAGTTCTTGAATATTATAAGAGAAAAACATACAAAATTTATCAAACCCTAATTTGATAAATAACTTGAAATAAAAGTCACTCTTTTAGATTAAATCATTTGTCCACTAACAATCGATTTAATGATAAGATCAAGAATTTGAAACAAGAATTTGAATTGAATTGATGAAGTCCTTGTATCTTGAATAATGCTATTTGTTAGTCTGTGTTGATTATTTTGAAAAAATGAAAATTTTAAATCCCCACAAATTGTCTTATCATAATCCTTAAAGCCAAATACACATATTTACTTTATACCCCTTGAGTTTATTCCACGTTTTATAAATATCTTGAAGCTTAACTAATATGTTTAATGTATAAAATAGTATAAAATGAATATGAATATTTACATATAAGCCAAATATTACTAAAATTCTAACATTCCTCCCACATATTAATAATATTCATGATTAACACAAGCAAAATTCACCATAATCAAGCTTATGCATAAATGAAATGTCATATGGATTGAATTTCACATTAGTATATTACGAGATCAAAATATTCGAATATCAAGATGTCACCTTGATTGAATGTGTTCTATTGCAATATTGATCCTAAATTTTGACAAATTATATGTTTGATCCCAACTGTTTCACAAACCATAACACAATTGGTCATTGCACTAACTTTTGTTAAAATTCTTTTAAGTGAATGTGAAAATACGAATATACCTTTAACTAATATAAAAATAATAATATATGTTCGTATTAATTTCTTTGAAAACCCAACCCAATCCACCCCCTCCTCTTCCTTGTCATATTTCTCAACTACCAGCACACCACCATCACCGAGCCTAACAACCACCAACATCACCGGCGTCTGACGTGTATTAACCACCGCCATCGCCGACGTGTATTAACCACCACCATCATCGTCTAACCATCGTCGTGACCAAACCTAACAACAACCACCATACCTCCATCATCGCCAAACCTAATAACCACCACAATCACTATCGTCTAGCCCACCAATACTACTATCATCACCAACACCTAAGTTTAAGTACCTAACAATCACCATCATCACCATCCCCTAACCACCATCATCATCATCCCTTAACCACCACCATACCACAGTCGATTGAATCAATGTGTCCACCACTTCTTCATTCTAGATTTGATCGGAAAAAAAGACGTGCTTAACTCTCGATGACGGTGGTGGCTGCATCTGCGATGAGCCTACCCTTACCACCTACAAGTCCATCTCGCGCCTATATGTTTCCAATCTCTATCTGTCACTCAAACCCCTCAAATTTCGATGTAAAGGTAAGCAACGATGGTTACTACCAATTCAATCGTCTACAATGTTAGCGTCACAATCGTCTCCGAGTGTTGGGTGACAGTTTTCTACAAGCAGGCCACGATGATGATTCTTACATGGTGGGGGTGCGGCGGGGGGTTGGCCTTTTAATATATAAACTGATTAATTTACATTAATTAAAAAAAAGTGGGTCACATAAGCATTTTAAAACTTTTATTTATGTATTTATTTTTGTTCAGGGTAAAAAAAATCATTTCACACCCTAATAACCCTAAAAACTAATTGTCATCCACTTCAGGGACCAATCGTGTTACGATTTATGAAACAGTTGGAACCAAACCTGTAAATTCTTAAAATTGAGACCAATATTTCAATATAGGCAAATCACATGGACCAATCATGTAATTAACTCTTATAATATTCAAAACTTTATATGCAAAAAAAGAACACCAAGGTGCAGCAGGGGCAGTAAATCTGTGAAAAAGTAATGTCAAAACATTACTGAGAACCTCTGTTGATAGCATACGTATCTTTATATATGAAAAACAAAATTGGGCTTCATTAATAACATTCGAAAATTTATGTAAAAAATAAAACTGCAGCGAACCCTTACGTTGCAGCGAGATGTTTGACAATAGTAAAAAGTTTATGCGAAAAACAAAGTCGTTAAAAAGATTCACGGCATGATAAAAATAAGCACGTTGCAACCGAAAAAAGAACATTGTTTTGTTAGTATAATTATCAAACCAACATTACAAACAAAATTGGGGTTATCACAAGTCAAATAAGTGTTTTATAGATGACGGATAAAACTTGCATGACCCGGGGTGATTACAGTAGAACATCTTCGTGCTAAATTTCCAATAATTGTTTCGTTAATATAATCATAAAACCAACATTGTAAACAAAATTGGCACTGATGCGATATAGATGATAAACAATCTAGAAAGAGAGATTATATATCATATATATCTAATGTACAGATACTGGTAAAAGACAGACAACATCAAAGCCTAGCGAAAACAAAAAAAATGATATAACCTAACGAACTAAGATCTAACCAACCCACCTTCACAGGCGATAACCAACCCACCTTCACAGGCGATGGCATGGCACTACGGCATGCTAGAGGATAAATCATATATGCCCTCAAGCTCGTGAATGATTACAAAAAAAAAAAAAGAATACCTTTGATTCAGCACAAAACGTAAGCTTAGCTCGATCATAGAGCACGCTTACAAAAAAGCTGACTCCTCTATTTGTTTTTCGTCTTCATCAGATACATTTTCTTTAATTGAACAATTATGTGAAGTTGGTTCATCAGGTGCTGGAAGTGATTGCAAGAAGTTAAAGTAAGCATACTTGATATCAAACTGCATATCATACCCTGCAAGAATAATTAATATTTTAATTAGAATAATAATAACCAATAAAACAAATATAAATTATAACTCTTCTCATTTAAATTACAATAATTCACTGCAATGGTGAGTCCTCGGCTGTCTGGAGTCTGTCGAACATGATGAAACCACATACTCGGCCTACATAAACACCAACTTTAACAATCAGATAGGACTCTTGTTTTAAAAACCTATTCTATGTCGAAAAAGAAAAAAAATTAAAGAAACAACACTTGCTCAAATCTTCAAAAAGGGCTAGTAAGTTGAGACAAATTTTTATTGTATTTAAATATTCCATTAATTTTTTATGTTTATATATAGCTAGTTTGTAAATTTTGATTATAAAAAACAACATATTATGATAATAATGATAAAAAATCAAATAAAGCAATTTAAAAGGTTTTAGGAATAAAAATAGACTTTAAGAGACTTCAACTAATAATTTAAAAGACATTTAAAAAAATATAGAACAAACATGCTATTAGGAGACTTCAGTCTTCAACTAATAATTTAAAAGACTTTGGGATTACAGAAACTATATAATAAAACAATAATCTAACTGTATTAGACTTTGGGAGACTTTGATGGAGTTCCTATTAGTAGCATTAACAATGCAAGTCCTCCAATACTACAAGTGTATTCTAGAAGGGGAAAAAGGGGAAATATAGAAAGTGGTTAGGAGTGAAATGTAATTAAAGAGGGTATTTGTTGGGAGAATAAGGGCAGGTTACGTATGAGAGTTTGTTAGTAGTTAGTGGCTCCTACTTTTTGGAGTATAGAGAGAGGGATATCCCTGGAAACCCTTTTGTTCTTCATTTCTCACCATTAACAATCCATCTTTCTCTTTTGTTTAATCATTTGGTTGTATTTCATTTCTGTTTCAATTCAATTTCTATCATTGGTCCGACCTGCCCTAGACCTGCCGTGTTCTTCGTTTTCTCTTCTTCATGGACACTCGAACCAATTCTCGTTTGGATGCTCAGGATGTTCAGATTAAGCAACTTCAATCGGATGTATCGGATATTAAATCCACGTTGAAATCCTTAGAAGTCGATCGAGGTGAATCGGGGGAATTTCGTAAGGTGGTTTTAGAATGGATGAAGCAACAGAAGAAGCATTCATCGGATTCCGGGGGTTCGGTGTTCAGCGGTGGCGAGGGTTCTTCGGGTGGTCGCTCGAAAGGAACTTCTGTCGACGATTCGTTGGGACATCTTCCTTGGGCAGTGAAGAAGGTGAAATTACCCGAGTTCAGTGGATTCGATCCTCAGGGATGGATTCAAAAGGCCAAACTATATTTCGATCTCAATGACACACCTCCGGATGTTCGCCTTCGATTGGCTCAATTAAGCATGGTTGGTGTAGCTCAACATTGGTTCACGATTCTCACACAGGTTAGTGATTCTCTTTCGTGGGATGATTTTCAAGGGGAATTGTTACGCCGATTCAGCGGGTTATCGATCCATAATCCGTATGAACAACTCGCTACTATTCATCAGGGTGATTCTATTTATGATTATATAGATGATTTTGAATATTTGCTATCTTTGGTTCCCCGATTGCCGGATTCCCAGTCATTGGGGTATTTTGTGGCGGGATTACGGGCGGATGTCAAAAAGTGGGTCAGATTACATCGCCCTCAGTCGTTATTGGATGCGATGTACATCTCTAAGGATGTATCGGAGATGCTCCGACCAACAGGGGGGTCTGATTCTTCTTCCCGTTTCCGATATCTTCATTGTTTTGGGCCTTCTTCGTTTTCCCCAGTGGATGGGCTACACAACGTGGGCCGTGCGGAGCCCAGATCTATTGGGTCGCCTAAAGGGTTGGATCGTAGTTTTAGCGGGCGCGGGGATTGGACTCGATCGGCATCCTCGTCGAAATTGGGAAGTTCGGTGTCTTCCAAATCTTCTTTGCTTTTTTCTCGTGATCGGGGAATGCGTTCATTGTCTCGAACGGAATGGGAGGAACGCCGGAAGAAAGGATTATGTTTCTGTTGCGGTCAACAGTATGGCCCTGCGCATAAATGTATAAATGTCCCGAAGCTAAACTTCGAGTTTTACTTTTGGGGGATGACGAGTATGAATCTGCAGAATGTTTTTCCGTTGGTATTGATTCGCCGCTTGAAGACGAACCTCCGTCCGACACAGTGGGGGGTGCTTGTATGTCGTTGGATGTGTCTGGGCTGTATGCTCTACATGGAGGAGCAAATACGCTTAAGCTAGGAGGTGCTTTGCAGGGCATGGAGATTTGTATTATGGTGGATAGTGGTGCTTCGCATAATTTTGTTTCGCGACGCTTAATTTCGATGTTGGAATTACCCATTACGACTTTTTCTGGACTTAACATTAAACTTGGTGATGGTCATGTTATCTTTGTCTCGGATCAATGTGTGGATCTTCCAATTACCATTGGATCTTGTACTTTTTCGATCACTGCGTTGGTCATGGATATCGGTGGGTTAGATTTTATCATTGGAATGGCATGGTTACAATCGTTAGGGGAAGTCACCCATGACTGGCACAATGCCTGGATGAAATTTGTTTACCAAGGGCAGTCAGTCCAATTACAGGGCATACAATCATCTCAGACTTCTCCTACATCTCTACATCAATGGCTAACATTGAGTGATGACTCTGCACTTTCGCAACGGGACGTCACACAGATGAGTCCATCTGCTTTGTCCAAAGAACTCTCAGCTGTTCAACAGGCTGATTTGTTTCAAGTGTTCAAGCACTTTGCTACTGTTTTTTAGGATCCGACTACCTTGCCCCCCTCTCGTTCGCATGACCATGGTATAATCCTGAAGGTCAATACTCCTATTTGTGTTCGTCCCTATCGCTACCCTCATGTTCAAAAGACTGAGATCGAACGTCAAGTCAATGAGTTATTAGCTATGGGATTAATTCGACCGAGTAAGAGTCCTTATTCGAGTCCGGTCATTTTGGTAAAGAAGAAAGACTCTTCTCGGCGCATGTGTGTTGACTACCGCGCCCTTAATCACGCCACTGTACCGGACAAATTTCCCATTCCTATGGTGGATGAGTTGATTGATGAGTTGCATGGGTCATTTTATTTCACCAAATTGGATCCGAAGTCGGGTTACAATCAGATGCGAATGCAACCGTCGAGCATTGAAAAAATTGCGTTTCGCACGCATGATGGCCATTTTGAATACCTTGTCATGCCGTTTGGATTGATGAATGCGCCAGCCACGTTTCAGGCTACGATGAATGACATCTTTCGACCGTTGCTTCGTTGTCAGGTGGTTATTTGTTTGATGATATTTTGGTGTACACCCCCTCGTGGGATTCACACCTTCGAGATGTGGGTTTGGCTTTACAGATTTTGCAGGATAATTCCTTTAAGGTAAATTCGCAAAAATGTTCTTTTGGCATGAGTTCTATTGAGTATTTGGGTCATATTATAGATGGTTATGGGGTCTCCATGGATCCACAAAAGGTGACGGCGGTGTTACAATGGCCAGTTCCGTCGTCTTTAAAAGGTTTACGGGGGTTTTTAGGATTAACCGGGTAATATCGTAAATTTGTGCGGAATTACGGGAGCATTGCACGTCCTCTTACGGATTTAACAAAGAAAGATGCATTTGTATGGCAAGCGTCGGCTCAACAAGCGTTTGAGGAATTGAAACAAGCTCTTACTTCAGCTCCCGTGCTTGCTCTTCCTGATTTTCAAGCCCCATTCGTGGTGGAATGTGATGCTTCGGGACGAGGTATTGGAGCTGTGTTAATGCAGAACCATCGACCGATTGCTTATTTCAGTAAAGCATTGAGCGATCGCAATCTGATAAAATCCGCTTATGAACAAGAAATCATGGCATTAGTCTTGGCTGTGCAACACTGGAGGGCATACTTGTTGGGTACCCGTTTCACGGTTTATACCGATCAAAAGAGCTTAAAATTCTTGCTGCAACAACGTGTCACGACTCCGGACCAACAGAATTGGGTTGCCAAGCTTCTTGGTTTCGATTTTGACATTCAATACAAACCAGGCAAAGAGAACAGAGCAGCAGATGCTCTGTCGAGAAGGGCTGAATTAAGCGAATTTGGATCTCTTTGTTTGACGCCAATTTGAGTACAAGGAGCCGAATTAATAGCTGAAGCGAAATCGGACCCTTTTATACAACGTTTAATACAACGATATTTGTTGAATCCAACCAAGTTTGTGGGGTATTCAATCGTTAATGACATACTTTACTATCATAATCGCTTAGTTCTGCCGCCTACTTCGAAATTCATTCCGACATTATTGCATGAATTTCATACAACTACAAAAGGAGGTCATTCAGAATTTTACCGAACTTATCGTCGGTTAGCTGCTAATGTCTATTGGCCAGGTATGACAGCTACGGTCAAACAGTTTATTCGGAAGTGCGATGTGTGTCAACGCTGTAAGGCAAGTACGGTTACTCCCGGGGGTTTATTATAGCCTTTGAACATTCCTGCAACAATTTGGGAGGATCTATCAATGGATTTTACCTCGGGCCTACCTACTTCATTAGGATTCAATGTCATTTTGGTGGTTGTGGATAGATTATCTAAGTATGCCCATTTTATTCTCTTGAAGCATCCGTATACTGCTAAGAAGGTGGCGGATGTCTTTGTGAACGGGGTCATTCGACATCATGGAATTCCGAAGTCCATCGTCAGTGATCGTGATCCTTTATTTTTAAGAAAGTTTTGGCAGGAGATCTTCCATTCTATGGGTACAGCTCTTCACATGAGTTTGGCATACCATCCTGAAACGGATGGCCAGACCGAAGTCATCAACCGCTGCTTAGAAGCTTATTTAAGATGTTTCGCGGTGGATCAACCTAGGAATTGGGCATCATGGATACCTTGGGCTGAGTTCTGGTACAACTCCACTTTTCACGGGTCAACAGGGACCACTCCATTTTAGGTTGTTTATGGGCGTCGTCCACCGTCGGTGATTCAGTGTTTACCCGATGAGATACGGGTTGAAACCGTTGCTCAGGAACTACGCGATCGGGATGAGGCATTAAAGCAATTAAAGATTCATTTAAGCAATGCTCAGAGTACCATGAAAGATTACGCTGATAAGAAAAGACGAGAGATAGAGTTTGCAGTTAGCGATTGGGTCTATGTGAAACTTAAACCGTATCGTCAAATGTCCGTTAAAAAACGAATTCATCAGAAATTGGTTGCTCGATTTTTTGGACCTTTTCAAGTTGTGGAGCGTTTGGGGCCTGTCGCTTATCAATTACAATTACCGGTCACCTCAAAGGTTCATCCGGTTTTCCATGTGTCGCTTTTAAAGAGGGTTGCATCCGGTGCTGTCGAATCTTCTCTGCCACCGAAGTTAATTCTTACGGACAAGGATCAATTACTGTCGGCTGCAATTTTGGACAAGCGCACTAGTAGAAAGGGATCTGGGGGAATTGAGGAATGGTTGGTGCAGTGGCAAGGTTCTTCCTTGGATGAGGCCACGTGGGAGGAAGCCGCGTGGATCAAGGGACAATTTCCAAATTCAAGTCTTGAGGACAAGACTTCTTTTGCAAGGGGAAGTAGTGATAGAGTTCCTATTAGTAACATTAACAATGCAAGTCCTCCAATATTACAAGTGTATTCTAGAAGGGGGAAAAAGGGAAATATAGAAAGTGGCTAGGAGTGAAATGTAATTAAAGAGGGTATTTGTAGGGAGAATAAGGGCAGGTTACGTATGAGAGTTTGTTAGTAGTTAGTGGCTCCTACTTTTTGGAGTAAAGAGAGAGGGATATCCCTGGAAACCCTTTTGTTCTTCATTTCTCACCATTAACAATCCATCTTTCTCTTTTGTTTAATCATTTGGTTGTATTTTATTTCTGTTTCAATTCAACTTCTATCAGATTTCAACTAATAATTTAAAAGAAATATATAAAATATAGAACAAACGTGCTATTAGGATTACAGAAACTATATAATAAAACAATAATCTAACTGTATTAGTAAAGAAGATTTAAGAGGATTTCTAGGCAACTTCCAACTATTCCCCTTTTAGCTAAAATTTTCTAAACGCCTATTTGACATGTTTGAGATTAAACACATTCCAAATGAAGCTATTAGGCCTGAATGATATAAAGCTCGACCCATTCATAAATGGGTCAGAATCAACACCTATGTCGGTTGCTAATGGACAAATAAGTAACCTTGGTAGGCAAATTTAAAGAAAAAGAAAATTCTTTCACACAACTCTTAATAGTAACTGTTGCATTTCAAGATGAAGGGAGTCCCCAATCATGTTCCTTTCTTTAGCAAGTATGGGATCACAAATATTCTCTACTTCATAGATAATGTGAAATGAATGATCTTTATGCATTGAAATATTATCGGAAAAAAATGCTTACAAGTAAAGAATTTCACCAGCCTTAACAGTGACCTCAAATGGCTTCGGCCCATTATAGTATAATGGGAATTCAGACATTTCTTTCTCCTTGTTTTCAGGCGACGGGTAAGGATCTACACTGCACCAAGGGACATATCTTGGTGGATTCTCAATTTCCAATTTGAATTCCCCAGATTCCTGTAACACCACATACATGATACATAAGTAGTGCCTTTGATTTATAAACCCTTGACATAAAAATTCAGTTTTGCAAGACGTAAACTAGCAAATGATCCCTTGATTCGAATGAAAATAATAAATGCACTTTGGGTTCAACAGTCACGTTTATTACGGTATAATTGAATAAATGATGCAACTTCTAAAAGGTTTCAAGGAAAATGTAATAACCGCATCAAACTATATGTGTATGTAGTCTAGCAATATTCATTTTTCATACTACTAATATGAACAGCTTACTATTTTCGTAACTCCTGCTTAGGTGATTACAAGCTAGAAGATTTGTTAACTGCTAATTTTCTTTCTCTTTTACAGATAGTACTAGTTCTTGTTGCTAATGGTGGCTTAGTGCTGTAATTATAATGAAATGACGAGCTTTTAAGCATGTTGGTAGGGTAACATGTTTAAACATCATTAACAGCACCACCACCACCACCATCAACTTCATCTTCACTGTTTAAACTTTTAAGTACAATCTTAAACTCCACCTATATCTTATTATCTTTTCATAACACTAGTTAGCAACAATCAATGGCATGCTTATTCGATATGTTTGGCTCTAGCAACTGTAACACATACATTATGATTCATCTAAACACAAAGTTTGATGAATTCACACATGAAAAGCCTGAATACCTGAGAGTAAGTATACCGAGCAGCCGGATACTCACGAACATACATCCTATGAACATCGGTAGGCGGAAGAAGCACAAAATGCTTTTCACCAGTAACAACAGCATACAAATTCTCATAATGATCCTTATGAAACCAAGTCTCCGAACACTCATTCCCAATCCACAAATTCACAGCCTCAGGCAAACCCCCAATCGCCTCCGTCGCCCACGCAACATCCGAATCACAATCACCACCCAACGCCCCATACTCCGCCCTGAAGCAATCGTTCTGCTGCTGCGCATACGCCACAAATCCTCCACTCAGCCCCTCGTTACTCGAGCCCTTGATGGCGTCAACGGCGTCGGAGAATGACGTGTGCGTGACGTGGGCGGAGGCGAAGCAGAGGGAGTTAGGGTTGGAGGGGTGGGGGGCGAGGGCGTCTGCGCGGCCGGTGGGGGTGAGGTGGAGGGAGACGGTGGCGTCGGCGAGGGTGCGGCGGAGGTAGTCGGTGGAGGACCAGAGGGCGGCGGCGGGCCACCGGAGGGTGGTGGCGAGGGAGGCGGAGAGGATGAAGGGCTTGTTTTGGGAGAGGTAGTGGCGGAGGAAGAAGAGGGGGGTTGGTGGGGTGTGGAGGCGATCGATTTGTGGGGTGGTGCCGAAGGTGAGTTCTCGTGCTTCTTCCCAGAGGGTTTGGAGGTTTGAAGTTGAAGTCATTAATGGAGGTTTGAAGTTGAAGTCATTAATGGAGGTTTGAAGGTGGAGGTTTTGGAGGTTGAAGACGGAGAAAACACTTGTGTTTTGACCAGACCAACCTCCACAGTCCACACTTCCGCTACACGAAGATGAGTCGAAAGCCCAAAAAGGTCCGGCCCAACATTTTTGTCTGGTTTCGGTCCGGTGGTTCGTCAACCCGAGTCCAACCTTATTCGATATCGGTTTGCCACTTTGTCCCCTCCACACCCCAACCCAGGTTTTACCCAACCCGATTTATACCCGATTTTTCTACAATTTTGCCCTCTTGAAACCGGGTTGGACTTCACCTGTAACCGATTAAGTCGGTTTGGATTTTTTTTCTTTATCACAATCTTACATGGTTTCAAAATTAAACCCAATCAAAATTGGTTTGGACTCTTTTTACCACAACCCAACCCAGGATGAACACGAGGTTTCAAAATTAAACCTGCTTTGTGCACCTCTACCCAAAGGTAAAATGAGAGGCTTGAAAACTGAACTAATAAACCAAATTTGAATAGAACCAATTTCAACCTAATAGAAGAACAGTTTAAAATTAATTTCATTTTATTTATCCATCTCAAGATGGTTTCAAATTAACCGATTAAAAAAGGTTCTAGCCATTTTGTAAGTTGTATTATTGTCATATAGTTGTTATTGATCTTTTTTTATTTTTATAAACTATTTTCACCGTATGAGACTATAAATAAAATAGTGATTATATTGGTCTGATCACAATATTTAAATACACACTCAGCGAGACAGACACAAAAAAGCTCTTATATATGTTAAAAACGCTCTCAAACAAACTTTATGCCTTTTAAAAATGATCAATCGCAATCATTTGTTGGTGTTGGTGCATCTTCAAGCGACATTATCATTGTGAGGATCCCAACAATGACGATAAACCTCACAGTTTAGTTAAAATTCGACTATGTGAATGTCGATCGATACTCAAATTGATTGTTACAAAAATTGTTTTATTTTCTTCGTAAGGAGTTCAAACATGACTTTAATTAATCATTTGTCAAAAGTATTGAAAGGCCCGATGAGAAGAATCAAGTTAGCGATCAAACAACTATGGGAATCGAGAAACTCACTAATCTCTTTACGTTCACACGAGATGTACTACCTTGGACGATAATAAAATAATAACTAATTTTAATTTTTGAAAGTTTATATGTAAGTCTCATATTGGTTGAGGGGGGAACAAAACCTTCCTTATAAGGGGATGAAAACCTCCTTTATCAATATGTGTTTTGTCTGAGCGAACAACTAGGTAAAACAAAATCGTGACTTTCTAAGTGAGCAACCCATCGGGTGCAAAGCAATCAATATATTGATATGGTTTGTTTGGGTTGTTTCAAATGATATCAGAGCTAGGTTATCGGACCGGTGTGCCAGCAAATACGTTGGATGTCACACCCTCAAAATCTACATGTGGGGTTTTATTACGCGACGTGTGAACAAGCCATAATCTAAGTCATTAGTTACTCTAAACGATCTCTAAATGAATTTTCAAAATAAACCTCATAATTTATAAGTTTCAAATTATATGCGGACTCGTAAGTTAAAAAATTCAAAATCATAATATTCGAATGTAAATACGCAAAACATGTGCCCAAAACCATATGTTAAGATGTAATGTATAGCCAAACTTGATAAAAATGTTTGTATAATGCAAGACTCATGTTATGCTTCTACATGCACATGCAGACTAGCGACCTGAGAAAGACATGCTAAAATGTCAACATAAAGTTGGCGAGTTTATGAGTTTGAGAGACAAAAAAATTGAATTTGTATAACATAAGTGGCGTACCAAAATAGATGGCTAGTTTATAACATAAGCATAACAATAGTGTTTTCGCAATTGAAGTTGATCGTGTTCGTTTGTTTGTCTTCCATCACGATTTACTGAGCCGTGACAATCTGTTAGTTTATTAGAACAATGTTGCATCTGCTTGACCTCCGGTCGTATGGGTGGGGCTTGTTAGACTCAGTATTACCACATAATATTTCCCACTAGTTTCTATAATTAATGAATTAAAATAGTAAGGACTTTTCAATGGTAAACTTTAATGTGTATATGCCATACACAATTTATAAAAATAAAGCGTTTAAAAGTATGTTTTCCCCCAAAAGGAGTATGTAAAAGATGGTAAATGAACTCACCTTAAGCATATGTCAAGAATACTGTAAACTAAAGCTAAGATGGAAAGACAACCCCTCGCGAGATTACCTAGAATATGTGAGTACATAAGTATGTGTAGGACGGTAACAAACCCTAAGCGTTCAATCGATCTCATTGATATATGTGATTTTAAAACATTAACCTGGTTGATTTGTTGGCGACATGTTATGTGAAAGTGTGTTCATTTATATAAAACTGATTCAGGTATTCACATGATTAACACAAAAATTCACATGTAGCATGTAAGGAATGCTAAAATTTAACATGATTATTATTATACTAGCATAACCTATCATATAACACATTAGAATCCAACAAGTAACCAACATGTACTTTACAATCATAAATTATTAAATCACTTTAGCCCCAAGTAGTAGTTACCTATGTTACATCATGTAAATTCTAATCACACACAAGTTTTAACCAGTAACTACATGTCATGTGAAATAACTTGCTACTTCACATCCTAAACCCTACTAATTAGGTGCATCAAATCTGCATGCGTATATGATCTTCACCATTACATTTCAAATATAACTTATATTAGCAAAACAATCCAGGCATTCCATATCGATCAAACATCATCATCATGACATGAAAGCCTAATTTATAGCATTAATCCATCATGATACATCATCACATTAACAATAAACTATACATGCACTTGAACATTCAGTTTTTCAAAGTATCACAAACATGACCTAACTATTGCATATTAGATTATTCAAGGTTCCCAATAATCATTCTAACATGATCCTAACACAGCATGCATGCTCAACCACATGGAGTTCCACTAAACACATTCGTAGTTTTTTTATACGGTAAAGTATAATTCTATAACCCAAATTTCACCAAAATAATCATCAATTCCTCATTTATTTACGTATTATAGTTCATAACAATCATTAGAACACAAGAAACAACATAAAATACAAAATCTAAAGTTCTCGAAAATTAAAATTTCCACTTTGGGCAAGTTAAGAATCAAATGTTAAAACAACAATTTTCTTGCACAATCCATGTAAAACACATCAATAATAACATTATAACATAACAAGATCATCCAATATCATCAATTTTATGTTTCATTATAATATTTAACTAGGGTTTGTTCATAATAAACTTTTGTGAAAAATAATGATAATTAGTTGATGATTCTTACCTATTATACTCACACATAAATTTCTCCTTTAACCCTTTTTAACTTTTATAAATTATAACTCTTGTTTTTTATATTTTTAAGTCATTTTTATTTCTTAACTTTTGACTTTAGCAAACCAACTACTAACATAATAATCATTCATGAATGTTAAGGGTGAATATTTTTTTAATAAAAACAGAATATCCTAGCTGTTTGGATATGATATCCTTGGCTTGGAAGGGTTAAAGAACCTGATGGTACATTTTTATAACTAACAAATGTTCTCTTTATTGTTTTTATTGATTAATTGCAGGTAACGTCTAGAGAAATATTTCAACTTTATTTTAAACATGAACTATCATAGTCAACTGATTACTTGGACAAGTGGATATTGAAGGAGAATCCCTTACAAATAAGAATTTTAGTTTAACATAAAATGAGATTATGGTAATCACATACACATAATCATACGCACTTGTTCATCCCTCTTACTCTCATTCTCTGCAAACACACACAATTATTGTATACATTACCATAGTTCTCGAGTTGTAATCTTCTTTTGTTTTAACATAGTTAGTGGTGAACATTTGTCACCACTCGGGGTTTTTATGCGGGTGATCTTCTAGAGATCAAGGGATTTTCCCTCATGACCAATCTTCGTGTTCTTGTTATTTTTCATTCATTATCTTCATTAATCTTAAAACTTCACATTAACTACTTTGGTTATTGTCAAATTTTGACCAAAAAATGAATATTATATAACTCATAACCACACGACAAAAAGTGTATATAAAATAACACGTAACACTTTGATTCACATAGTCAAATAATAATGATCATAATTATTAATCAAATTAATATTAGCTAAAATAATATTAATTATTTGTTAAGTCACCAACAAATAAAGACAACTAGTGTTTACTTACGAAATGTGTATGCAAGACTTAATGAAACTAATAAAGTTTTGATAACATACAATCATGAGATGCCACACTGGACTCTGTGAGGTGGAGATGTAAGTTTCTCATAAGTTGAGGGGGAAAAGAAATCTTCTTATAAGAAGGTGAAAACCACCGCTACCCATACATGTTTTGTCTGGGTGTTGGGTAGAAAACAAAATCGTAAGTTTCTGGATGAACAATTTGTCGGGGGCAAAACAAATAATATATCGGTAAGGTTTGATTGTTCTGCTTCACAATTATTAAGTACTTAAAGTTCTAATATATTGTAATTTATTTTCTATTATTTTAATGCCACTCGAATATTGTTTTAACAAACTTTAATTTGAATATATAAATTATTTTTATTATAGTTTAAATGAGATTGTCTTACTTGATCATATGGTTGTATTTTGGGATGATAATACGGTGTTTGCGAAGAATATAAGTAATTTCATTATGCACGTATAGTAAAACATTGTCTTCTTTCATTTGAGAACCTTCTTTATCTTTTATAAAGCAACTAGGTTAGTATCCCGTGTATTACACGAATTAAATAAATAAAATAATAAATAATTAGTAATAAAATTCATAAACTATAAAACCATGTTTGAAGATAACATATAATTATAATTGCATATGAATAGTTATTTCAAGTAAATAAACAATAGATAATTAATAGACAGATAGATATATAGATAAATAAATAGTCTAGTTAAACAGATTATAGTTCGTAATAAACACGAAAAGTTACAGTACGATTTTTTAATATAAGATATGTATAAAATTATATATACGTACTTGTTCAAGAGATAAAACAATTATACTATTTTTAAATTTCTTATCTAAATAGTTTTATTTTTAAATATTTGTTTTAAGATTTTATTATAAAAATTTATTGTTTATAATAATCTTGTTTATTAAAAACTCAAGTTTCTCATTATTCTGGTTGATTTAATAAAATACTTTTACAAAATCCAAATTTTTTTTTATATTTTTAAAAAATACTGATTTAAAATTTTTTATATCAAAAGGTTTAATATTTTAGAAAATACATGAATTTTAATTTTTTTAATAAATTTATTTTTAAAAACATAGTTTGATTTAAAAAAAATGTAGATGAGAGAGAAAAATATATCAATTAACCAAATTAGTTTTTATGAAGAAAGAGAAATTGTTTGAGTATTTAACTTACTTTAATACCCTTTAAAGGGAAAATAAAGTGAGAATGCTTAAAAAATAACAAGTGTCAAAAAGATGGTTTAGTAATATGACAAGTGACAAAAGAAACTTTCTTTTATTAATATCTATAGATAAAACAATTCTATCTTTTTAAATAAATCTCTTAAGGAGAAAATCACTTATAAAGAAAGATGGATGAAAAGATATATAAATATAATGGTTAAAGTTATAAAAGAGCAAAATGCACTATTCTTTGAAAATCATATAGATATATTCATATTTTTGTAAAAGTTTGAATGATTATGGTTCAATATAACAATCCACGGGAGATGATGTAAGGTATCAACTTCTATAGTAATAATTTTGCAGGATCGTTTAAGGGAGTTCTGGTCACTTACAACACAACACACAATAAGAAGAGACAATTTAGAACATTTAATAAATCAAATAGGGAACCGGTAACACAAAATTGACACTTAGAACACTAAGAAATATGAGTGAGAACAAGAACAGAAACAACACTGGTGTTTTGGTTTTCAATGATGTTATATATTTCTCTCAAGTTCTTTTATAAGTGTATAAGCGTTAAAATAAGTTACAAAGACCTGATATACTAATACTACATCCTACAACCGACCATACTTTGAAGGTCAGTTGGATACATGATCTAGACAACAACAAAATCAATGTAGAGTCAAATGAAGATTGCCTTTTGACTAGTGACTATGACATACCATAGCTCATATTCTAATATATTACAAAAATAATAAAAGTACATAAAGTAGAAAGAAAGGGCTCAAGACCTCAATGTACAGTTACAAAAAACATGGACTTTTTTACTAACTTGTTAAAGTTGGTGAGTCAACAGAGTTGCAGCGGAAAGATGGTTCAGCTTTATAGTAAAGTACATCAGATAAAAACATGTATTCAAAAGTTTTCAGAAGATAATTTGTCTTCACTTCTTGGTTTTGGAAGACTTTGTCCTTGAAGCTTTAGAAGACTTCACTTTAAGCTTTGAAAGATGTTGGTCATTGCTTCGGAAGATTTTACACTTATAGTATTTTCTAAGATAATGTGTAAAACTTTCGAAGCATTCTAATCAGCACTTAGTGCATGCATACATGATAGACTTTTGAATGTTATTAGATGTTTTGGATGCATCAGCCTTATACAAAACCTTAAAAACTGGTTTACCCTAAGATATTAGAAGAGTATTCAAAAGAAACGGAAGACATGAATAAACTTGAGCATGACTTACTATACTCAATCAATTAAGCAGGATAAAAACAACGATACACACCTAGCAATGACATGCCCATAAAATTTTCGCATGAGGGTCGAAAAATATTAAGAACCAACTATTTGTTGATAATTATTAATTGTTTTTTTATATGGTTCAATTCGGGTCATGCCGGATCACACAATAAGAAGATAAGAAATCAAATCAAGACAAATAACATACAACGCTAGGGGTGTAAATGAGAATGAGACAAGTTAAGTCATGAGTTACTCAGGATTCGTTTTGCCAAAATCTTGGATCGAATTGGGCTTTAATAAGCTCGAGCTTATATTATTGACTATTAATAAACGAGCTTGAGCCAAAGCTTTATGTATCGAGCCCTTTCGAAATGAACTTTTTATATAGTTTTTACTTAATACATTAAATATATATTTATATAGATAATTGTTATTATATTAAAAACTATGATGACCAAAATAGCAAAAATAAATAAATACAGTGGTCAAAGTCATAAAGCAACAAAATGCACTATTGCTTGTTATTTGAAAAAAAAATCATATAAATACAATCATAGCTTCATATAAATTTGAACGATTATGGTTCAATATAACAATCCATGAAGGGAGTTTGTAGGATACGAACTTCCACAATAATTGGTTTACCTCAAGATATTAAAAGAGTTTTCAAAAAAACTTAGGGACACAAGTAAGCTTGAACACGATTTACTATACTCAAACTGATTAGCAGAGTGAAAACGATGATTCAACCATAGTAGGATACACTTAGGGATTTTGTTATATAATTCGGTGGCAGCTAGGATACACAATTGCTAAACTATTTGGAACATATTTTTGGAGCCTAGGAATTGGTTTCACACTCCTAATATGTTGGATTCGCTTGTGATATCAAAAGAGCAGGTTGCTTGGTTGACATGGGTCTTGCTCTCGTGAGGGAGAAGTAGAGCCCCCTTATGCTCAACAACATTAGATAAAGTTTGATTCTTAACTAATTTACGCATGAAAATGTATTTTTATAAAATCAATTGTCTTTTTAATTTTTTTAAATATAACTGACACCTCACTCACCTTCTAAATCTACACATGAATTTTTATATTATAAGAGACGTATCCTTAACCACTTGAGGAGGAACATATTTATAAATTCTTTGATATCACTAGGCTACATTCTCCATGATCGATAAAAAAACATCTTCATAAATTTTCTTATCAAGCTTCAATTAAAGCCTTACAATAACCAGCTAACCGACAAGATCTACTAAAATAATCAGTAGAATGGAAACTGGTTTGCAAGTTGTAACTGATCCAATCAACACTTTTTACTTCGTTAGAAGTATTCAGAAGCCCAACCGATTTGTATTCGGTTCTTCTTAACCGAATTTAAGTCTATTAGAAAACCTGTTAACCAATAAGTAGTCGAATCTAACCTTTTTTATCAGGTAAACTTGTCAACCCTCTCAAACCGGTTAATAGCCAAACCAGTTTTTGAAACAACGGGTTTTGACCTTTAAACCGTGTAAACTAATGACCAAACTGATCTTTTAAAATAACCGATTCGCGCCCCTCTCTTATTTGAAACCGTACCTTAATTTAACGGGCTATGGCCTGATTAATAGTCCGATAAAGAAGTTATTTATTTAGTTGTTTTTAAAGAGATGCATTATGCATACACAGATGGGCTTGGGCCTAAGCCTATGGTGTTAAAAAGAAGCCCAAGAAGTAAACGAATGAGACCGTTGGATCTAGGGCTAGGTTTTACTCCTTTTAATACTTCATCTTCAACCTCTTTCCAACGTCGCCGCATTTGCCACTTCTGTAGCCGATTCCCTCTGTCTCTCTAACTCAGGTAAGCTTCAACGAATCATAACTCAACGTTTTCATATGTTTACTGTGAAATTTTCAATCAATTGTAAGTGAAATTGTAATGCTTTGTGAATATATTCAACGGACAATAAAATGTTTTCGATCGTCTTGTGATAATCTTCGTGATTCTGAAGGTGTTGATCTCATTTTTGGACGGGTTGTTTGTATGATTTAGTGATCTGTGGATGCTGTTTGTTTGCTTAGCTTGTATTGGTTACTCGTAATCAAATAAATTAGAGCTGTTTTGCATTTTTTGTGTGATTTTAGATGTGTGGAAATAATCCTCATTTGTCATTTTTATTTTTGGTTTATGTTGAAAATTTTGAAGATTTTGTGGTAATTATGAAGCTTGAATTATTTAGTTGCTCGTTTTTGTTATTTTAAATTGTTGATTATATTGATTTTGTATGACAAAAGATCATCTTTTGGCCTTTTTATGGCACTTCTGTACATGTTTATAATTGTTTGAATTTAGAACGTATTTTAGTACTTCAGAACCACAGTGAGTTGAATGTAGTTAAGTAAATTGGATGCATTTTGCAGAGAAACCATGGTTAAGCATAACAATGTTATCCCAAATGGTCACTTCAAGAAGCATTGGCAAAACTATGTGAAAACATGGTTTAACCAACCTGCCCGAAAAACTAGGAGAAGAAATGGTTAGTGTTGAATAATGTCTAGTGATTACTTTTATTAAATAACATTATTTACATTACAACTATACTTAAATTATCCTTCTTGATTTAATTTTCAGCTAGACAAGCAAAGGCTGTTAAGGTTTTCCCAAGGCCTGCGGGTAAACTTCGCCCTCAGGTTCATGGGCAAACTTTGAAATACAACATGAAACTTAGGGAGGGCCGTGGGTTTTCTCTTGAGGAATTAAAGGTCAGATTAGTTTGCATTTTTTACAATTAATGTGTGAAAATTGTGTCTTTATCATGCCATTATTTGTTTTGCTTTTTTGTAAGGATATTGAGATGCATGAACATGCCCAACATTTAATATTTTTAGGTGCTGTAGACACCTGTCTAACCACTTTTTGGTTTGTGGATGGCATCACTCTAAACCCTAAATGTTCTTTTGTCGTTTAATCAGGCTGCAGGTATCCCAAAGAAACTTGCTCCAACTATTGGCATTGCTGTTGACCATCGTCGCAGAAACCGCTCATTGGAAGGTCTTCAAGCTAATGTCCAGAGGCTGAAGACATTCAAGGCTAAGTTGGTCATTTTCCCAAGAAGAGCAAGGAAAATGAAGGTAAATACGCATTTTTCATCATATTGTCTTGTAATTAGCATAACTTTAGAGGGTGTTTATAACTTTATTATGCTATGGTTGTTTTGGGTAAACCGGGCTCAGCTTTTGATTTTATATAAAACCTAATTTGAGGATATTAATCTTCTTGAATCAGGCTGGTGACTCAACCCCCGAGGAGCTTGCAAATGCCACCCAAGTTCAAGGCTCGGTACTTCCTATTGTTAGGGAGAAGCCAGCTGTTGAATTTGTTAAGGTGACTGATGAAATGAAATCATTTAACGCCTACTCAAAGCTGCGTCTTGAGAGGACAAACAAAAAGCATTTGGGTGCCAGACTCAAAAGGGCTGCCGAGGCAGAGAAGGAAGAAAAGAAGTAGAGAGACGTTTAAGGTAATGATGAAAGCATATGTGGAACCATTTTTGGATATTTCTTTGTTTCAAATCTTGACATTTGTTGGTGATATGCCATTGGTTTTGTTATGTTTTAGCTTTTGTAGCTCGGATCATGTTATTTCCGGTCTTGATTATCAAACACATGCTCTTCAATGTTGGTCAATTGAATCTTACTTTTTGAGTTTGAGTATCATGTTTTCGGTTATAAAATTAGAGTTTGTAGGGATATGAAAAGTTGCAGCTTGAATGGCTTGATCTTATATAGGTTTGTTTTGTTATTTATAAAAAAATTATGATCTAATATTGTTGGTCAGAATCAAATATGCCACAGTAGCAGTTTAATAAAGAAGTGCTAGAGTAAAGTATGAACATTAAACCATTTCAGTAGGTCTTTATCCTTAGGTCTGTACAGCTAAAGACTATCAGAAAACTGGAAACTTGTGTTTAATGTCATTCTGGGCAGATTCATACAATGTGTCTGAAAGGATCAAATGACAATAAATAAACCAAATGCTTGATATTACTGTATTTTTCTTAATTTATAAGTTGTCCACTCCTAATCATTTCACCAAATGCCTGATTGAGTGATACTAATGAAGTGTAATCGAATATTGAGCAATCCAGTGAACGACTAAACTAGTTGTCTCGGTCTGGTCCCCCATGTATTATGAGGTGGTTGAAAAAGTTGGTCATGCTATGTATCAGTTTATTTACCACCGGAACTTAATATACACCCAACCTTTTCATCTACATGTGTCGTGCATGACTGCATGGTGCATCCGTTACTCCATGGTTCAAGGTTTTGGTTTCATTATAACCATTGTTAGTCTTGGATGCTCAATAGTTGGTTGATGAAGCTGTATTAAACCCATTGTGGTTAGTTGAATAGAGTTCTTTCTGTTTAGTTATGTTTCTTTTGCTATTGTGTTGGTTTTCTTATGTTGTTATGGCATCCGTTTTGAATTGCACAGTAAAACAACACTTTAGCCTTATGTTGTAGATCATATGTTAAAAATTTGATGCTTGTGTCCTGGTTTTATATATGGTTCAGATCCTACCCATCTTTATTGACCCAAAAGAGAATATTGATGAGCGAAATGCTAGCCGCACCATCTCTACAAGCCGGTGTGATTACCGAACCTGATATCACAGGCTTGAGTCAGGTGCTATTATCATAATACAAGTTGATTACGCATGAGGAATTTGTTTTATGAAGTTCAAGTACTTGAGTCTTCTAATGCAATGGTCTTACGTTTAAATTTAGCTTCTAGTGGCTTACCTACACAATGCAAGGTGTGTTTACCTATTCGCATTGATCAGTAGGGTTTTGATAGTCTCGTAAGTTTTTAGTAACTGGTCCTCATGATCAAAAGTAAACTAGTGTTTCCCATATAATAAAATTTTTAGCGGTAACATATCCAAAATGAAATAAAAACCAACAAAAAAGTAAAAAAGTTATTATAGAAAAAAATAAATAAAAACTCTGTTGATACATATATGTACCTAAATCCTGATCTGAATGTAATATGTCTTACACTTGTGTAATTAGTGGGTACCTAATGAAATACTAATGTCTGGTTGTGTTTATAATGTTTAATATTTCATTAATGAATTGTTTGACTTTTATTGACTTTATAGGTTTGTGATTGTTTAATGTTATATCTATTTATATTATGTAATGATACACGCATATATGAACATGTTATATAGGCTTACAGTTGTTAGATATGTTCTGAATCATAAAAGGTTCAAGAATTTGTTTAACTAAGTAATCTGATTCAGTCGCACGACTGGACCATGCGAATGGGCCAATCGCACGACTGAACCAGGTGATTGAGTCAATCGCACTACTAAGTCATAAGAGTGACTCAATCGCACGAATGAATCAATC
>BJCM01210395.1:0-14352 GCA_018326385.1 Flaveria bidentis
TATATGTTTAGGAAAGGTAAATATGTAATTATATGTAATTAACTTTTTAACTTGAGAAAATATGTAATTTATAATCTTAAAAAGAGAAATAAAAAATCCATTTCAATAGACGGTCGTGAACAAAGAGTGATTATAAATGAAAATGCTCCCAAATGAACCTCTATTTTTTAGGTTAAGTTCCAGTTTCAAATATACGGATTGTAGTTAAATTTGTTTGAAGTCTTCTAAATTTAAAAACTTCTACTAGAATTTACTTATTTATAATAACTTAGGGACTTCAAACGATTCCATGTTATTCTAAAAGGGTTTTTCCATAAGTCCTCAAGAGAAAGCCCCGTCTTTTTCCTGAAACCAATTTTTGTATTCATTCTATGGTGGAGTTATGCATATTTTGAAATGAAAATGAATCAAACTCATCAAAATTAATCCTGTAGAAGTGTTTTATGTCTTGAAGGGAACCATTCAAGTGAGCAGAAAATGATGGACACTTGGAAAAACTTTTGCAGAAAAAAAGGTTCCATTGCCGGGAATCGAACCCGGGTCTCCTGGGTGAAAGCCAGATATCCTAACCGCTGGACGACAATGGAACTTGTGTCCTGCTCTTTTTAAGGATACTATATGTACCAGTTATTGTTTTAGTGTGATACAAATAAAGCAAAATTATGATTGATTATAACATTACTATAAACATGCATGGGAATCTTGTATTTAAGTTAAGGTATCCAATGATTTCTGTCTTATTTCTATTTGACATCAACTGTCATTATGTATCTAAGTTGGTTTGGTGCGAAAGATTAACAAAGTTATGCTATTTGGTCATGCATTATAGTGTGTTAGCCTGGTACACAAATATATTTGTTTAATTGAGTTCAGCTCTCGGTTCTCTCTCCCTCTTCTTTTCGTGTGACGGGCACAAGTCCAAAAGAGGGCTTTTATTGTGTGTTTAATGAGAGAATAAAACGCCAAGGGTGGAATTATAATCCCACATGTTAACCATAATTCTAATAACTTTAATCCGAAGTTATCATAATTCAACCCAAAGTCTAATGATATGGTTTCAATGAAACATAGCTAACAAGTTTAATCATAATATATCTAATATATAATTTGTGAATTAATATTACTGGATTTATATACATGTAAACTTTCGATAAAGTTAAATACACACAATGGTATCATATGTTTGTTTCGGCATCTAAGTTGAATATAAAATGTCAAGATAACAATGAACAAAGAATCTTTTCATTTACCAAGTTGCCAAAGGATTAGACGAGGGATAAAGTCAAAAGAAAACAAGAAGGGAACCCTTCTTATAAACTCAAGTCCTTGATTTACATCTAAAAGTGTTTCTTTTATTTCATAATAACTTTAATAAACCTGCGTATTACACGAGTTGAATAAACAAAATATTAAATAGAATAAAAATTATTAATTATAAAACGATATACTAAAACATGATATGATTATAATTACGTATGAGTAATAAATATAAGTAATTAAACAATAATATGAACTTTTTAAAATTTTCTATTTTTTTTAAATAAAGTAAACATGTTGTTTCAAAGTAACGTCTTAAAAAATTTACATTTTTCAAAATTTCCTTACCATCTTATAAAGTCGTTTGTTATAAGCTTTATACAACAAACGTTGAATTATTAATATAAATAAACATTAATACAAGGCAAATTGGATCTAATACTTCAATGTAAATAAACATTAATCGTCCCCCACGATCAACATCATTGAGTTGACATGCCAGGTCCTTAAGAGTACTCATCCATGGATGGCAAATTGTGGTCACAGTGGTGAAATGGTGTTCAAGATTCACAGCTCAAGGACTCTTATTGTTAAGTAAAATATCCTAAGTCCTATTCCATGTTTGCTAAGGGGTCGAGTTCATATCCAGGACTCTGATTGTAATATCATCAAACAAAGTTCCATAGATCCATCGGATGACTATGGCGTCTTAGAACATGACTCGTAAGTTGTGCCTATCTTCGTAGGTGCAGGGGATCTACCTATGTGATTCAAAACATCATACCCTTAGGTTTGAAGTTTGAACATTTTTATTCACGAATGGTAGGTGACTTTAAAACCATCCAAGATGTGTAACTTATCATGGATGTTGGTTAAAAAAAACAGATAAGGGTGGAACGATTTTGCTTGGACTATGTCTAAGTTGTTCATCGGATCAACCATTGTTGGCGGGGAGATTGTAACCAAAGATTGGGGCGGCGACATTGAAGGGTATGTGACGGCTAAAGTTAGATTCTTTTATGCTCGGATAACAAAAAAAAATATTTATAGTATTAATTCTTGATGATCATATTACAATGAAATGAGTATATATATAAAGGTACTATAGGAACACCATTAAGGAAAATTTAAATAACTATTATATTTGTTCAAATACTTGGGATTACAAGATAAACTACACTTGAAATAAGAATATATTGCACAAAAATAAAGTATACTAAAGCAAAACAAAACACAAAACACTAAAGTCATTAAAAAATTATAAAATTATGTTCAACAAAGGTCACTTAAAACAGAGTTCAGACTACCCGGATGATTCCTATCTATCTCACAAGATACAATAGCATAAACAGATTGCATTGCAAGGATTAGCCAAACACCTGAAACTATACTTTAAATAAGAGCTTTGAGTACAGAGAAAGCTGGAAATTCTTTTTCTTGTGGTGTTTAAAACATGCAAGAGTGTTTTTTTGCAAGGTACATAACCTGGTAGTTATGTACTTGAGATTGAATTTGTTTTAACACCTAGTTAGTGATTGAATTATTATCATTAATACACACTTAATATCATATTTATTAAGATTTTAACTTTGGAAACTAAAAAGATTAACTATATCAGTAAAGCAGCTGCAAGGAAACAACAACTATTTATTAAGTTTTTTATGAACAAAGATTCAAATATCTTATATCAGCTATTAGGATGATTGACTGTAAGCTTTATATAAAGGCTAATGCACCTAAAACATCCAAAGTCTTCATGCATGCATGCACTGAAGTGTAGAAGTAGAAATGCTTTGGAAGTTTTACACCATGCACTAGAAAATATTCTAAGTGTAAAAACTTTCGAAGCCAAGACCAACATCTTCCGAAGCTTAAAGTGAAGTCTTTCGAAGCTTCAAAGACAAAGTCTTTCGAAGCCTAAAGGTGAAGACAGATTATCTTCCGAAAACTTTTGAAAACATGCTTTTATCTGATGTATTTTACCATAAAGCTCGACCATTTTCTGCTGCAACTCTGTTGACTCACCAACTTTCACTAGTTGGTGAAAAGGTCTATGCTTTTGGTAAACTGTACATTAAGGTCTTGAGTTTGTGTTTTATACTTTATGTACTTTTATCCTTTCTGTAATATATTAGGATGTGAGCTATGGTATGTTATAGTCACTATTCAAAAGGCAATTTGCCTTTTGACTCTATATTTGATTTTGTTGTCTAGTTCAAATGTATCCAGCTGGCCTTCAAAGCATGGACGGCTGTAGGTTGTAGTATAAGTATCTCAGGTCTTTGTAACTTTAGATATATGCTTAACACTTGTAAAAGAACTTGAGAGCAATATACAACATTCTTGAAAATCAATTACTTGTGTTTGTTATTTGTTTTGTCTCATACTTTATTGGTGTTCTAAGTATCATACTTGTGTGTTTCCAGTTCCCTATTTGATCTGTTAAGTGTTCTAAACATCACTCTCATAACTGTGTGTTGTTTTGTAAGTGACCAAACCCCTATAAAACGGTCATGCAATTGGTATCAGAGCATTCCAGACTCTTGATTGTAAGATTTCACCATCTTAAGATCCCTCACACACACAAAACACTTAACATCTCAAATGGCAATGATCACTGAAGCTGATATGGAAATTGGAACCATGACAAAGTCCCCACTGATCACTTCTGAAGACTTTGATACTTGGTGCCAACGAATGGAAAGGTTCATCAAGTCACAAGACTCCAGGATGTGGGAATCTTTTGTCTAAGGACCTTACATACCAAGCACCTCTTCAGCTGCTGCTGGAGGTGGTATGATTCCAAAGGTTGTGGCTAGTTTCTAATGAAGAGAGGAAGAAAGTTAAGATTGATCAGAAGGTCATGACAACCCTTCAAACTATTCTTTTAAACTCCATATACAGAGGCTTCAAGAAGTGCAAAACAGCTAAATAGTTGTGGGATGCACTGAAGTTGACGTATGAGGGGTTAACTGAAGCCAAGGAGAACAATAAGGATCTCCTGAAGCAGCAGTTTGAAAACTTCACCTATAAAATAGGTGAAACCATGAATCAACAATACTTCAGGTATGTTGGGATTATGGATACTCTAATGGATGTTGGAGTGACTCTTGAGAATAAGGACATTGTAAGGAAGTTTATGTCCTCTCTTCCTAGGAAGTTGATATATTATTGTGTTGTAATCAAGAGAACTGAGAACCTTAAGACTCTTACTCTGACAAAGTTGTATGGTATTCTCAGTGGATATCAGATGGAGATGAACATGCAAAGTTCATCTGGTAACTCTAGAAATCAATAGAGTTCAGCCCTCCATATGGTTGAAAGGGATAGCATAAAACCACAACATCATCTTATATGCTACCCTGACAACTTACAAAAGGGTCATTTCATCACCTTCCCGGAGACACCTAGAGAAGGCTACACTCAAGGAAGCCCATTCCAAGAGACAAGCTTTTCACATGCCTTTATGTCTTCTGATGAGAGCACAGGCAAATTTTTATTCACCCTTGAAGACCTGGATTGTATCCGTCCAGATGACCTAGAGTACATGGAAATAGTCCAGTAGATGGCTCTTCTCACTCATAGAGCCAAGAAGTTCTACAAGAGGACATGAAGGAAATTTCCAAGCAATGTAGCCAGTGGAATGTTTGGGCTGGACAATAGCAAAGTAAAGTGTTAAAACTGTAACCAAATGGGCCACTTGCAAGGGAATGCAAGGCACCAAGGACAAATGGTGGCCAAGCACAAACCAGATCAAACTACACTGAGAAAGCTACCCAGAATGGGAAGCCAAAGCAGCAAGCTGCAGTTGCTATTGAAGGAGGAGGCTTTGACTGGAGCTTTCAGGTGGAAGATACATCTCCAAACCAAACATTGATGGCTGACCATTATGAAGCAAAGGTATTGGAACATTTCTCCCAAATGTATTGCTAAAGTTAATAGATACAGTTCCTACAACTTAGAGATGATATCTGATCTTGAGTCCTTAAATATCTTAAAATCTGATTTTAAAAGAGCTGAAAATGATTATAAACTAAAAATAGAGGACTTAAAGAAAACCATTTCAACTCTTAAATATGAGTATACAAACTACATGACTCAAATCAAATATCTCATAACTAAGCTGACTGAATGCCAGGCTGAGCTTGTGATCAGCAAAGCCAGGGCAGGAAAATGTGTTCTTGAAGAAGAGACCTTCATGAACATTATATCCTTACCCTTGCATGCAAAAGTTTGTTATCAGAATACGAAGGTACTGGGATCTTGTGAGATAGCTCATCCACACACAATCTTGTTTGTAAGATCTCCTAGGTTTGGAACTTGTAAATATGAGCTTCCTCTCATAGACCCCTTGATAGAAGAGGATGAAGAAGAGATAGTAAATAATGCCTCTGAGAAGAGTGAAGAATAATATTCTAAGAAGGGTCACTATTCTTCTAAGGAGAGTAAGAAAGTTGGGATGACCAAGTCTATGAGGAAGAACTTGATCAGAAAGAGCAAGAGAAAATCAAACAAGGCTTAAGTGATCAATCACACCTTCAACTGTAAGCAGAAACGAGTTTTTATCTCCACAGGATTTGAAATGGTGAAGACTGAAGACATTAACTTAAACTCTAGTACCAGGAGTTCTAGTTTATGTTCAAACCATCCCAGCAACAAGAAGAAGGTTGATCAGTTGTGTACCACTGCTACACAACCTGAACCATCCAGCTCCAAAGAAAATTCTCACCCTAAAAGAACTTCCATAGCATCTGCAAAGATGAAGATGGAGAAGGAAAGTGATCAAGTTTAGCCTTGTTCACAAAAGAAGGCTCTTAGGAAGAAGAAAATAGACTGTGTCATGTGTGGGCATACCTCTCATCTTGCTAAGGACTGTCCTTACAATCCAAAAGGTATTGTCCACATGACCAAGAAAGACACCTCTAAGAGTTTCAAGAAGATTCAAGCTTCAGAAGGAAAAACGTTTCCTCTTGGAAGCTCCAAAACGAAGATGAAGGCAAGTGGAAAATTGCCTTCGGAAGAAAATTTGGTCTTGGAAGAAGGGAATACTTCTGAAGGACTAAAACCTGTTGCAGTGTTAGCAGTATCTTCTGATGGTCTAGTCATCAAAACTTCTGAAGTCAGCAAAACTTTCGAAGTATTGAAGGTCAATTCTAAGCTTCTAAAGGTGATATGGAAGACAAAGAAAGACCAAATGACTGAAATTTCTCCATCAACATTAACAAATGATCCTCAAAACATGACTATATGATCTATTACTATTTCATTGTGTTTAGTCCATTTTGATAAGCCCAAGACCAATAAGGCTTGGGTTTTCAAATGTATCTAACCATCTTTTCTGCAGTAACAGCTAAAGACAAACAAAATCGTATGGATCATTAATAGTGGATGTTCCAGGCACATGACAGGCAATGGCTCTTTGCTTAAAAATTTTGAGAAAATTGATGGAGGGCCAATTGCTTTTGGAAGAGATGCAGGAGGTTACATTATAAGAAGGGGCAGGGTCATAAATGGTAGGCTCAGCATGCAAAAGGTAGACTTTGTCAAAGAGCTTGGGTACTATCTACTGAGTATCCTAATTTTATGATCAGAGTCATAACATGCTATTCACTAAGCATGAGTGCATTGTTCTCAAGCCTGGACTGGTTATTCCTCAAGAGCATATCCTACTCAGAGCCCCAGGAAAGGGAACATGTACAAGATGGATATGCAGGAAACATCTCCCTTAGGAGAGATTTCTTGTTGTATATGTAAAGCAAATAGTAATGAGTCTTTCTTTTGGTTTAAGAGAGTGCGCCTTGTAAACTTTAAGAACATGAATAAAATAATTAAGAATGATTTGGTAACTAGAATGCCAAAAAATAATTTATAAGTGATTATCACTTTATTGAATTCCTGAAGGGGAAGCAACACAAGGTGTCTCACAAACCAATGAAAAGAACTCCATCACTGCACTCATACACTTATTACATATGGATCTCTTTGGTCCCACCAATGTAATGACTCTAGGAAGGACCTCATTTTTTTGGTGATCACAAATGATTTCACAAGATTCATTTGGGTCTTTTTTTCCTTAGAACTAAGGATGAGGCTCTTAAGATCTTAAAGAACTTCATTCTAAAAATTGAGAATCAATATGATCACAAGATCAAGACCATAAGATGTGATCAAATAAATGAATTCAAGAACCAAACCTTGATACATTTTGTGATGAAAAATGTACTATAAGACAGTATAGTGCTCCCAGGACTCCTTAGCAAAATGGTGTTGCTGAGAGGAGAAACAAGACACTTATTGAAACTGCAAGAACCATGTTGTCTATCACCTTCTGGGCAGAGGCTGTTAACACTGCCTACTATGTTCAAAATAAAGTTTAAATGGTTAAGACTCATAGTAAGACTCCTTATGAGTTTTGGCACAAAAGGAGACCTTTTATTGGTTTTCTCAGATCATTTAGATGTCCTTGCACCATCTTGAATACCAAAGATCAAATAGCCAAATTTGATGAGAAATCAGATGATGGACACTTTATTGGATACTCTTCCCTAACTAAGGCTAGTTAAAGAGTTCAGTCAATATGACCTTTAATGTGCACACTCCTAATATGAAAGTTCCTGGTCCTGATTGGTTATTTGAATTTGATTTAGTTACTAACTGTTTTAACAAATCTTATAAGAATGTTTTAGGATCCATAGATATCTTATTAACAAGAGATCCTGACCTAAGATTTGAGTCGAGAAGACCAAACAATCATACTACTTCAGCTTCAGGGGGAACTAACCATGCTGATGGAGTTTCTATCAGCACAACCAAGACAAATCCAACTTATACATATGAGGTGCTTATAAATTCTAGCTCAAAGGAATAAAACTCAAATGAAGAAGCTTCAAATGTAGGAGGAAGTAGTAGTGGTGATAGTGATCAAGAACTTTTTAATATTGACAACCACTCCATCGAAGACAACATCAATTATGTCACACACTTATTGAATCAAGCTTCTCTTGATAAATATGTTGGTGTGGTAGGAGACACTTCTTGCCATATCTAAACTTCACAAATTTTGATCTGTTAAATCAACTTACTATAATCCCTTAGCTTAGGATCCACAAGTCACACCCCACCATAAACATAATTGAAGATGTTGACAAGAGGGTGAGAACAAGAGGACAAACTCATGAAAAAATGTGAGTTTATACTCTTGTTTCTTATCCCAAATAGAGCCGAAGACAATTAATGAGGCTTTAAATGATGGAAGTTAGGTTGAAGCAATGTAAGAGAAGATGCTAAAATTCAAAAGACAAAAGGTTTGGAACCTATGTCCTCTTCCTCATGGATGACTACCATAGGAAGCAAGTGCGTTTTTAAGAATAAGAAGGATGATAGAGGACTTGTCTCAAGAACAAGGCAAGACTAGTTGTTCAGGGGTACACACAAGAAGAAGGAATTGACTACACTGATGTCTTTGCTCCTGTGGCAAGACTTGAAGTTGTTAGGATATTCCTGACTTTTGCTGCATCCAAGGATTTTAAGGTCTACCAATTTGATGTCAAGTATGCTTTCTTATAAGGGGTGATTGATGAAGAGGTGTATGTCAAACAACCACCTTGTTTTGTAGACCTAGATCACCCTGATTGTGTCTGCAAGCTTGATAAAGATCTTTATGGGTTGCACCAAGTTCCAATGAAGTGGTATGAGATACTATCTTAGTTTCTTTGTTAGCATGGATACAAGAGGGGTACTATAGATGGAACTCTTTTCATGAAAGGAACAGGGAATGACTTGATGTTGGTTCAAGTGTATGTATTCATGCAAGATATCAAGCCAGTAGGCTTGATATCATGTTTGCTACATGCATCTGTCCAAAATATGAAGCCAAACCCAAGATGTCACACATGGTTGCTGTAAAAAGTTGTAGATATCTCAAAGGTGCTCCTAAACTAGGCCTTTGGTATCCAAAGATTTCTAACTTCAATCTGTACGCCTATACAGATAGTGACTATAGTGCTTGTAACATGACTGCAAAGTCCATATCTGGGGGATGTCAATTCCTTGGTGGAAGGATAGTCTCATGGCAATGCAAGAAACAATCATGTGTGTATGTATCAACTGTTGAAGCTAAATACAATGTTGTTGCTAGTTGTTGTCCTAAAGTGTTTTGGATTCATAATCAAATGTTGGACTATGGATTCAACTTCAAGGAGACTCCAATCCACATAGACAACAACAATATTATCTCTATTACAATGAATCTTGTGCAGCACTCAAGGACAAAACACGTTAACATCAGGTATCATCTAATTAGAGATAATTTTGAAAAGTGATTGATAAAACCAGTCAAAGTTAACACAAATGAATAATATGTTGATTTTATCACAAAGGTTTTTAATGAACAGAGATTTAAATATCTTGTATCAACTATTGGGATGATTAACTTTGAGTAGATTTTCTTAAATACTTACTTCAAGACTATTTCTAAAACATGTGTGTCCTAAGTTGTCTAAATTATCACCTATATAAGCCCAGTTTACTTTGGAAGACACCTTTATTTTAAACATATTTTCTTTCAGAAGACATTAATATTGTCTTCGGAAGAACATTAAGTCATCAAACAGATAACTACTTATAAGAAATTAACCTTTGGAAGAAAATCTGATATTTCTTCCGAAGCAAAAATATTCTTCTAAATACTTTTATGTGTTTGAAGAACAATTTTCTTCCGAAAGCAATTAGTCTCGGAAGATTTATTTCTTTAAGAATAAACCTTCCTAGTTTTAAATCTCTTTCGAAACCAATATGTCTCAAAAGAGAAAATACTCTAAGTATGTTTTTTTCTTCCGAAGCAAATTTTCATAAATCTAAGGAATATCTTTCGAAATCCAAATTGGCTTCGAAAGTTTTAATAAAAACTTTTGAAGACAAAATACCTTTGGAAGATTTTTGGCATTCAAGAAAACTACCTTTCTGGGCACCTTTTTCAGAGGTGGAGCTGACATTCAGATTTCAAAGTTTATCATTTTGCATTAACTTTTTCTCAAATCCAATATATATATATATATATATATAATGCTTACCCCCTCTTTCACTATCTTTTTCATCTGCAAATTCTCTAACCTAAATTCACCCATAAACCGACCTTGTTCTTATCTTCCTTCAATACAAAGCTACCTCAAATGGCCAACCATGACCGAGAAACCTACTTGATTTCTTCATGTACCTCCACAGGCAGCATAATCAAGTTGCCCTATTAGAATCTATGAAAGATCCAGGTTTTTCAGAGGTATGCCAATTTCTTACTCTATCCAACAACTTCACCTCCCTCATCATACATCCTCCACTCTATGAAGATTGTTATTGGAATTCCGGAGGACCTGCTAAGAGGTCATCATGGAGGGGGAGAAGGCACTGTCTGCCACAGTGCAGGGGAGGACAATCTTTATCACTCTAGCATCAATAAACACACATCTTTAGTTGGATGATACAGAAGGCGACTTGTCCTTTCCCAAATCTGTTGTAAACTAGTCCTTTAGATAGATGGGTTATGAAGAAGACTTCTCAGTTCGAACTTTCAGGAAAGAGAAGGTATCTTCTTAATGGAAGTACCTCCTCCATACGATCATTCACAACTTATCCATCAAGCATGGAGGATGGGAACAATTTTGTGAAGTCGCTGGATTGGTTTACATCCGAGCGCGTTCTTGACGGAAGGAAAAAGAAAAACCAAGAGACAAACAAGATAACAAATAACAATTCAATGGTTTCATTGATAAAACCTAATGATTACAAGCTCGTTTAAACATAAGAATCATGACTCTTGGCAAGGGGAGATCGAGCATGATCTCCCCTCTCATCCGGCAGCACCTAGGCTCTGGGCACTCTCTCAGAACCCTTCTTTTCTCTACATAATAAAACTGGTATTTATAGGCTTTAGCCCATATCAGATGCGACTGGGCCCATTCGTACGATTGGGCCATGTGTATGGTTCAATCGTACGACTGGACCATACTTATGGTTCAGTCTTACGAATGGCCCAATCGCATCTCTCAATCGCACGACTGGTCCATTAGCATGGCTCAATCGTACGCCTAAGTCTCATTCGCATATGCTCCTGCGAATGACCCAGTTTCATGTGTTTACAACATATAAGGTGTATTACATTAAGCCTAGACTATTCGACAAGCAACAGACACACTATATATGACAATATATGCTCCAACACCTGAGGATCTATACTTCATAGTCCATGGGATGGTTCAGGAGATCAAGTTCAGGTACTCATAATTTGTGTATACTAATTTATTTGCTAACTTGGACTCCTTAGAATAGTACATATTTCCTAGAAATGTCTAGCACATTCTCAACTATGAATTGGGCTCATAGTTGAGGGGAACATGTAAGATGCTAAAATTGAGATAGATGAAGCGCAACCTCTTTAAGAGAATGAGAATGCCTGTTGTGAGCTTTTTAAGGGTAGGAATAACCCTTGTCCCTAAAATGTTAGGCTCATTTCTCAAGGTGACAACCTAGCAGCACCACCTAGTATTGAACCCACACCTTCTACTTCACAACAACCCACACAACCAAAAGTAAGCATCACCTATGAAAGAAAATCCAAACGAACCCCTACATAAGCTACTCATCTTGTGTAGGCTCCCATATCACCACCCATGAAGAAGGAAGTGGACACTAGAGCTCCCACTTCCCCTGAGCAGAAAACCATTCCCATCTCACCAATAATCAGTGCTGAGGTTCCTCATGCTTAGCCTAATAAGCTCACAACCCCAACAGCCTTAAGTTTTCACTTAGAGTCTCAAAACTCTAGTGAACAACCTTCAGAGGATAGCCCCAACCTCTTAATCTGAACCAACCAATTCCCAACCTAGAATTTTATGATGACGAAGACATGGGATTCAGTGAATACCATGAGTCTCTCTTCTCCACCCTTGCTCAAGGAAAGATGAGTACTCCTACCTTTCTCATGTCTAGCCCACATCATCCACCTACCACTGAGGTGGATCTCCCTGAACCTGTTCAGGAGGTCCATATGGAAGAGGCACTCAATTTAAAAAGTGATTACATCATTAAGACCTTAACTATGGCAACCCAACCCATTGATACTTCAACTGAAGTTGTCAGTGTGCAGAGGAAATCTAGTAACCCAGAACACCATGCTAGTGATGAGGAAGAAGACTTAGGTTGTGACATCCGTCACCTTAAGGTCCGTCAATTAATGTGGTTCCTGTTAACTTTCCTTGAACGTTCATTCCTCATCCTTATTAACTATTCGTGTGGATATCATACTTGCTTTATCATCTTTATGCTTGTGCTTTCATCGTGAACGTGTGCTATGCTTAAAACTTTTACAAATTTCTATCATGGTTATCACTAAATTTATCGTTTTTATATAAGAGTATTGTCATTAATAAAACCATTTTAAGTACCAATTATCATTAATTACACTTTCATCGTTAAAATAACAAACACTTTTGAAGCCGTTTTCAACCGAAACACATTTTGGGAACTCGGGGGCTAAGTGCAAGGACTAAAATTGACATTTTGCAAACTTGGAATGGGTATAAAAACCCCATTTTTCCAAGCCCTAGACCCATCTTCTTCTTCTCCTTCATTCTCTTCTTCACTTTACACCTTCTTCCTTGCACCAAAACCGCCCTGTTTGCTCTCATTTTCGTCTTCTAGACTTCGTCCACAACCGAGTCTACTCCATCCTTGCAGGTAGACGAACTTGGTTGTCCATTTCTTGCTCGTTTTTCTGCTGTCCAAACTAGGGTTTCGGGTGTTCGGGTTCAACCCGAACACATGAGGTCGCGTGGGTGCGTGTGATGTCTTTTTGCGTGTGTTTCTTGTTCGTGTGTGTTTGTAGTGTATTTCTGGAAGTCTTTGTTGTGTAAAACTCGTGCTCGGAGTACCCGAAGGCTGCTCTACACAGCTGCAGTCGCGAATCTGCCCTTTTGGCGACTGGGTCTGTCATGCGACTAAGCCGTGTGACTGGGTGAGTCGTGCGACTGTGTCATTCGGGCGACTGAGTTGTGCGACTGAGTATGTCATGCGATTGAGTCGTGCGATTGAATGAATGTGTGCGATTGAGACATGCAGATGAAGGTTGTGTGCGATTGTGCGTGTATCGCACGACTGAAGGCCAATCGTAAGAATGGAGGTTCAGTCGTACGAATGAAGCTGATTCGTACGAATGAAGGTTGATTCGTACGTATGGAGGTTGAGTCGTGCGATTGAGTGCTGTGTGATACGACTGAATGCCAGTCGCTCGAATGAAGGCTCAATCTACGAGTGAAGTTGATTCGTACGAATGAGGGTTGATTCATGCGAATGGAATGTTGAGTCGTGCGTCTGGTCCTATCGTGTGTTTGGAATTATTGTGTGTGATTTCCTTCTTGTGCGTGGTGTGTGTATGTCGTGTGATGTTGAGGTAACATTAACACGGTTGCCATTGCTCAACCACAAAGATTAAAGTCAACGTTATCAAGCCTACAAATACCATTCCAAATCAAATCAACCTAACATTTTACAATTATCAACAACCCTTTTATGACTACTAATATTTAATAGCTACTTTCTTATGACAATGGAACTTTTACACAAATGTCACCGGCAATGGCAACGATTTCCAGTACTTGGATCTACATAAGATCTAATACGTGTGTTTGCTTATGTGTGTTATACGCGACCGACCCGATACAACTCGAACCGACCGAACATTGTTATTTACTTTATACATATCATTAATGTTGTTATTTACTTTATACATATCATTAATGCTTAACAATAACTGTCAATAGGTGTTTGACCGTTCATTACATAAAACATTTGGGAAACTTTGATCATTCATACTTACCACCTAACAAGTGAGTTTCGTGGCCCCTTTTTATGCTTATACGACTTTTCAATCATTTACAAACTTGGGGGAAAAGTATGCTCACCCACTTTTTATGTTGTACAACTTACATACAATTTACTTACTTGGTATTAACGTGTTACTGTTTTGTGAGTACTTATCTGATACATGCTTGAGTTCGTTGTGTGGTACTTTCTTTACAACCATTTAATTCCAGTGTGGAACCG
>BJCM01210396.1:0-13216 GCA_018326385.1 Flaveria bidentis
ATTTTATTATAAAACTAGAACTCACTCAGCAACGCTGACTTTGATGTGTTTCCAGTTGGCAGGTAATAGTTGCTAAGGATGGCACGAGGCGGCTACTCAGCTCTTTTGGATGACATTCTTTTGTTAATGTTTTTGTATTGTAATGCGAACGAACGATATTTTGAAATGGACGCTTGTATTAACTTGCAAAAGCATATTTAATGTTATGAAAAGTTATTTTTATGTTTCCGCTGCAATATTTTCATAAGATAAAGGTAATTTATATGTTTTATGTGCGATGAGGATCCAGCTGTAAGCGTCCCGGGAACGGAGCCTTACAAGACGGGTGTTGATTTATCTAGTGGGGTGTTTATTTATTTGGACTCAATATTAATCGTTACTTTCTGACTAAGTACCTTGACATATGATACTTGTGACGAATTAAAGATGGATTAGTTATGAAATAACGAATTGAACTACTAATAAGGGCAACTCTAGGGTGGAATATTTACACATGCCACCTAAAGATATATAACTTGGTTAAAATAAGGGCAACTCAAATTCAAATTTCCATATTAAACAAATTGATAACATATAGAATAACACAAGTTACCAGATATTTGTAATATTTTATAAAAGGACTAGTATCATTGGAGAACTTCTGAATATTAATAACCATGTGAACTAATATAATAATTCATACTTTTTTTACCTTTTATACTTTTCACGCATACTAGTATACATTTATATAAATAAAAAACCATCAAACTAACATAAAAATCCATCAAACTAATTGTTACTTTTGTTTTTAAATTTTGTATAATTTTTAACTATAAATGCGTAGATAGCATAACCTACGTATGACTTACACATATGTAAATTACAAATTCATTTATTTTTTTCCTTTTAAACTTCAAGAGAGGCACTTTAACATTATATTTCAATTATTTTTATATAAAAAATAAAAAACACTTTGTATTGATTAGAGTTCTCGTAGTTTTGTAGATTTATAAGTTCTAAAATGATCCTAATCATTCTTTAATATTCAATAAATAGAAAGTTATGCTTTAATATGTAACCGGGTTCTATGTTAAAATCTTTTTTTTATTTTCCTAATAATATGTCCTTTTTATAAGATTATAATTTTGCATTTAATAAGAGGGGTATATTTGTAGTATGATAACCAACCTTTAAAAGTATCTATTAGGTCACTTAAGTTTTAAAAATATCCAATTAAGTCACTCGGTTTTTTAATTAATCAAACAAACATAACTATTATATCCTACGTAAATTTCAACTATATGTATGGTCTCGGTGGAGCAGGATGGAAGTAAGCCTTTCATTTATCCTGAATGATAGAGAGATCGCTTCCAATAAGACTTATGTCTCTAAACATTTTGAGAATAGCAGTGACATGAACATCATTTAATAGGTATCATACAAAGGTATAACACACAGTAGGGTAACAAAAATAAAAATCATATTGAAGAGAAAAAAAAGATAAGACAATTTATGGCAATATATTATATCATACTTGGAAATCCCAGCTACACTAAGTAAAATAAGAGAATGCATACAAGGTAATCCACATCAACTTCAGGAGAAACAAAAGTGTAAGAATAAGTCAAGGAACGACATACCATACAAACAAATGCCTATATAAGCAACATGAATGGTAAAACACACCTAACTATGTAAGTCTTAGATAGTACATAACCTTAGAACAATACAAAGACACAACATACTAATACAAGCAAATGTATATCTAAGAAACAAGTATGCTAAAACCCACCTAAGTGTATAAGTCTCCCCTGAAAATCCTTAACCTTAATTTTACGCATCCACAAACTCCAATCCTGGATCATGTATTTGAACTGGTGTAACTCCTTCGGATCTAGTCTAATCATCTCATTCGAAGTCAACTACCTCTTCCTCTATTCCTTTTCCCCTCTACTGTGAGGTTTTTCTACAGCTTTCGATATGGTATATATGTTCCAAGAAGGATTTCGTTATCTCTATTAAATAAAGATCCAAAACAACATAATTATTTGTCTATTCTTCACATGGCCGAATCATCTTAATCTCCCATCTCTAATTATGTTTTCGATACATGCGACCCGTAAGGTCTCCATAAACACTTTATTCCTTATCTGGTCCATCTTTATGTAACAACAATTTGCATGTTTGTCGTTACTATTTATCTCTCGTGTGGCTTCATGATGACCCAACAATAAGTTTCATATAAAAAAGTCTGTCAAATTGTAACTTTATAGAATTTTCTCTTTAATATTGTTGAGAACCTATTATGCACAATACTCATAATGTTGCTTTCTACTTGCACGGCCTTGCTTAAACTTAGTGAGCTACATCACTGTCATTGTCCCAGTCGCACTAAACAAACAACCCTAGGTACTTAAACCTATTTGTCTGTGGGACAACTAATCATTGAGTAGTAATTTGGGTGTCCTCCTTTCCAGTAGCATCGGTGAAATTCACAATTAATATACTCCGTTTTAGAGCGACTTATCTTTATCATTCAGCTTTCATGTTTTATAGGTTTTAACATGTTTTAAGCATATTTTATTCAATTAAGATTTTCTAATGCTCATGTGGAGGTATGATGACGTAGATTTTAGGTTTTCTTATTGCTTCTAATATATGTAACATGTTTTTTTTTTATTTTTGAATATAGAACCCTCACATCTTCTCCATTTTTTCATGCCACAAAAAATCCAATGATAATTTAATGGTTTAGTGATTCAATTTGAAAATATATGTATAAATAATATAATTGAAATACTTTTAACACACTACAAGATTTTTTGGACAAAACCATCATTTTGAAACTAGCATTAGACCACTTTTGAATTTTGCATTAAAAGTGAATCTACTAGTAAAACTACGTTTTCATATAAGCATAATAAATATAAATATAAATTTATAATAATATAGTGGTTTACGTAAAAGTGAATCGTATTAAAAAAATTATAAAGAAAGATTAATGGTTCTACAACAATATAGATGTTTTATACGAAATAAAACTTAAAGCTAACATTATATAAAATTTGATAAAATCAAGTTTTTGCATCAAACCATTATTATAAAGGATACAAAACCTTCAAAATTTTGAATAAGCATTGATGGAATGTTATCACGGGTTGTTACAGAAAAATAAAATATTCGTTGACAGTAATTTCGTTAAGCTACCAAAAGAATTAGACTATCATAACCAAGAAAATAAGTTATTTATCTATCATTGTTTATGATTTTGTGATCCAGTGAAATTGATAAACTGTCTTCTAAAACATTGATGTGGACTATAATTCCTGCAAGTATAGAATGAGTGGGTGGTTTATGACTAAAAAGTTGTATCTTAAAACAAAACTAGTGTTAAGCCTCCCGCGTTGCGGCAAGTGGCGTTAAACCGTTCCAAGTAGCATTATTGTCATATCACCTTCGGTGATCACCAACACATGAAAACTCATATTTAAAAAAAATAAAAACCAAAGAAATAAAACCAAACAGAAAAACATTGAAGCACGTACGTGCACTGTAAAACATTAAAAATAATAACTTAGTTGATCTAGGGCCTGCATGTTGTAAGAGGATGTTAAACGGGAAAAAAAATAAACGTAACAAGGTTGAACCACACGTGCATGTTACGGGCACATTAACTCTCAAAATTTAGTGCGTAAATCGAATGTGTTGGAAAAAATGATAAGTATAGGAGACTAAAGTTGAAAAAAATATTATAGGGGTTGAATTGTAATAGATGTAAAAATATTGGGTTTAAAACAAAAAAATTAAAAGAAAAAACTATGTATACAATCACAAGTTGATAATTAGTACTATTTAAATATTGATAAATAGCCAACTAAAAGAAACACATACTTCATGATTTACTTTCCAACACATACGATCACCAGAAATAACCGAATGACAAATATGTATGTCTTTTACGTAAGTAGTGTTAAATTCGAGTCTCAATTGAAACACAGATTAGATTTAGGTTAAAGTAAAATAAGATTGGATTTAGCGGTAAAAAATATCTTTCCCGCATGGCTTAAGTGCACATTTAATATGTATAGTTTATAGTCTCTACTCAGATTTTAATGTAGGCCCAAAGTGTATCACATCTTTTTTTTAATAAAAAAACTATATCTAACATTATACCACTCTTACATCAAAATATAATACTGAATACATAGACAAACGTAAAAAAGTTGGAAAATTTTGGTATGTTTCATTTGGAACTAAAAGAACACTTATCAATCATGAATCAATCAATCAAGTGCTACAAGTATGGGCTCCTCATAGTCTCATAAGAAAAACAAAATAAGCTAGACTTTGGGCTCCCAAATTTGTAAGGCTCTAACTTTTAAAAGAAAATCTTATAGCTATACATATTAGGCTGGGCTTACACGAATTTGCGCAGCTGGGCTCAGTCCATAATCCACAAAAAGGGACAAAGGCCCGTGTGAATAGTAAAATAGAACGACATACGAAAGCTATGAAACGTTCAAACTTCAAAAGCTTCAAGACTTTAACAATGAACTATTAAATAGCTACGAGAGTTTAAAAGGGCTATTTGCCAGTATCTGAATCAGCTTCTTAATGGTTCAGATGTCTGAATAATTCAGCATTTAATGGTTTAAACTATTTGTTTCGCGAGCAAATGTCTGAATGGCTCAGACATTTGTATCTGAATGGTTAAGCATTATACTAATACTGAATGATTAAGAGGTCAAATGCTGAATGATTAATACCACTTATCTGAATTGGTCAGACATTTGTCTTTGAATAGTTAAGTGATATACTAACTCTTAATGGTTCAGACCTTTTAATGGTTCAGATCTTTTAATGGTTCAGACCTTTTATTAGTTAAACATTAAATCATTCAGAAATTATCTAACAACCCCTAAGTCTTTAATAATCAGCACGTCAACACTAGACTCTCCTTACTCTTACACTAATGTTAGATTGTTTATAGTTTATACTTGCAATTTAAAATAAACTAGTACTTAACCCCACGCGTTGCAGTGGGGGAGTAAAACTATGCAAAATAGCATTAATGTCACACCGTCGCTAGCTACCACCAACAACACAAAAGCTGGTAATACAAAGGAAATAAAACAAACAAAAAATAGACGTAAAAACTTTAAACCATTCATGTGCGTTGAGACACGTTAATGTCTATAAATTAAAACGATACATATTACACAATGCGGTCGTGAAACAAAAAAATAGATATAAAAATATTAAACTACATACTCACGTGGATGTATGTTAACTCGAAAATTTAGACCAAGTTGTAAAATTAAAAAATTATAAAAGATAAAAAGTATATGAGACTAAAGTTGAAAATGAAAAAAATAATATTAAGGTTAATTTTAAAAGATGAAAATTATAGGGTTAAAAGTGAAAAAATATAGAAAAAAAGAAAATTAGGTACAATCTATAAAACATAAGGTACTTACAATAATACATAGCCAAATTTATAATTAGTATTATATAAATTTGAGTGTTCACAAATACTTTTTACAGTGAACTTGTGAATTGTTACTGTTTTTTTAGTGTTTAGCTTTGATTTTTGACTGATTTGGAAGATTAATTTAGACACACAGAATTGATTTGGAGATTAATCTTTAGGGTGACTTTTTAGACTAGTTTATCCATGTCAAAACAATTTACAAATCTGGTCAATTTGAATGGCAAAAAATAAATCTCAACAAAAAAATTTTATCCAATCTCTAAAAGTGTCATTATTAAAAGTACGAAAAACAATGAACAAACAAATTATTAATAAACAAAGATGCACGATCAAATGACGAATAACAAATGTTAGCACAATGATCTGTTGGTCTAGTGGTTCAAGGAGGAGGTGTGAGGCTTTGCCTCTCTTAGAGGTTTAAGGTTCAAACCTTGGCAGTGGTGAATTATTACTAACTAAGTGTTACTAACTTCTAATAACTAACCTGTTGTTCAAAAAAAACAAATGATGCACAAAAAAATATAAACAACCGAATGATGAAAAAACTTATAATGCAGAACCAATTGATGAACACACAATAAACTTCTAAATATTCACGATTCTAATAAATGAGAGAATATTAATATTAATTTTAAAAGATTTATTAGTAGAAAGGGTCTACTTAAATTTTTTATTTTAGGTTTCCATTAAATCAGCTTTTAAGTTTTAAACATTTTTGTATATGCAAAAGTCACCGAATGGTGAAAGATACAAAACAAAATTGTTAGTTTATTTTAGGGTTATTGGATTTTAATAATCTAAAGTTTCGTTTATTGGCCGTGATTAATCTTCACTCAGTAAATGTTTACAAATACTCTCAACTTTGAGTTTATTTTCATCCAACGATCACTTACTAACTGAGAGTTAACTCCATTAGTTTTTTGATAACTTGGACTGTTTTTGTGGTCAAAATACTAAACAGAAAGTTGAAATCCATCATCAGGACCGTTAATCCGAAACTTCCGCACCCAACAAGCCGTCAATCTCCGCCTCCTTATTTGAACCACCAAACTCGTTGGAGGTAGATTTCAGTTGATGATGGAGGTTAGACAATAAAAAACGGACCTAATTGATACTAGACGGTGCTAGAGTTGAAAAACGGCTCAAAGTTGGCATTATTTCATAATAAAAAAAACTAACGATGATTAACTCCCAATTAGTAAGGAATCATCGGGGAAAAATAAGTTCAAAGTTAGGAGTGTTTGTAAATATTTCTTGAGTTGAGATTAATCACAACCAATAAATGAAAGTTAAAATTATTAAAATCCAATAACCCTTTATTTTATAGATGTATATAAAGTTTTTTATTCTCTTGTTGTAAATTACTTAATTAGGGTATATGTAAAGATAATTTAGCAGATATAGGTACTAACAATTGGATTAACATTTATGTAAAACTAAATTAACATGAAACAAGTAACGAATATATAATCAAAATGTAAAAATGGACTAAGTTAGAAACAAAAGTATATAATCAATATGAGAAAATGGACTAAGTTAGAAACAAAAGTGATGAAAAACAAGACAAGTGATAAAAAACAAGACAATCGTTAAATTAAAAAAAGAAAAGAAAAACACCGAAGATCAAATAAATAAGATAGAACATTGGAAAATATTAACAAGAATTACAGTTTTTGTAAAAAGTCTTAGTAAATATTATTTAGCAGTTTATAGGAAGAATGAAAAACTATATTACCAAAACAACGGTATTTTTATACGTATGATTGAGGTAATTGCATAATACGATTCTTTTATGGAAGGACATGTTCAATAAATAAAGAATAAAGAAATTCCACACAATACGTAAAATGAACCAATTAATTTATTAGCATATAAGTTCAAAAATAAAATTCAGAGGATAAAAGAAATTAACTAAATATTTCCAATAATACTTGATTGTACTCTCGGTACAAGTCACAAACAACAAACATCAATTATTTTATAACGCTTAGATATTTCATTAAGTTATATAAAAGTTAAACAATACCTCATAAAATTTTATGAGTAGGTAATGCAACAATTAAAGGCTTATATGATTCTATAGTTGAAGAAATTAGTGATATAGGGCTCATATAAATGATGTTAGAGATCAAAGTTATGACCATGGATCTAAATTTGAAAGGAAACATCACTGTGTATAAAAAGATTGTTAGATATTAGTCCTAGAGCATTTCTGTATCCTTTGTAGTTGTCATAGTTTAAAATTAATAACTTGTGATATGGTTAACTCATGTAATAAAGCTAATGACTTTTTTAGAGTTATACAATATACTTATTCTATAATTAATTCATCAATCAAAAGGTTGAAAATACTAAATGAAAATATACCAAACTTAACATTTAAATCATTACGAAAATTTGGAAAGTAGGCCGGGTATAAAGTGTTAAACCAATTAGATTTTAAAAGCCATAACTAAGAAATACACTTTTATTATTATGTGGTGATTGTATAGATTCAAAATTTAAAAGTGAGGCTAAATGCTTGACTATATGAGTTTTAAAACTATAAATTACTATTAGAAACGGTTATTTGATATGATATATTGTTTGTTCTTAATTCTTTTATAAAAATTTACAATCAAATTATATTTGTATCAATGATGTTATAGATCAATTAAATGGAAGTTTGTGTTTGTATTGTTAAATATAAAGTAAATGGATTTAAACATGGAAGATACTAGCACGATACAGACATGAAGACAGACTATACATTTTTAATCTAGACACTCAAGAAAAAATGACATCCTATACACCTTCGTGACTTTAGGCATCTTATCAAATTGCCATGGTAGATTAGGCTAATAACTTTTGATTTTATTTCTTCCTCAACAAGTTTGAATATGGGCACCACTATCTAAACACCCATGATTATGAATCAATACCCCAAATTTCTATACGAGTTGTATAGCATCATACGCGTCGTATAGGTGGGTCTTATAGCCATACACAAGGCGTATAACCCCTCTAACAGCCCCTAAATTTATACTCGTAATTAGTATCAAAATTTGTAATATGTACTATAGAGGATCGTATAGGGTTATATGGGGCGTATACCCCTCTGATAGCCCCCTCCCCCATCTCTGAATTTTTCTCGTCATCAACCCTATACGCCGCATATGATGACATACGAAACGTACATGGGATGTCGATTTATGAAGTAAGGTGTCTATATATTATTACCCTTGAATATTAATTTGAAGTGTTCATTCCAAGTAACTGACTTAATACATTATGATATATGGGCCTGGCTCCTAAAGCTACTTTGGATGGTTATAATCAATATTATATTATATTAATCAGGTTAGAGCTTATGTATTATATGGGTGGAATTAATAAAAATACTAAAGTCATTAGTTTTATGAATATTTTATTTTTAAAATGTTATTATCTATTAGTGAAATAAAAATATAATGAATATTTAAAAGTTATAACACATAATGAATTAAAAATTATTACTCTATATTTAATATGTATTAATAATTTATTAAAATAACTATATTTATATTATAAATGTTTAATAGTTCTGTTTACTTATTTACAACAATCATCATTTAATATGAGAGAGACAAGAAAAACAAATATAAATATATTTGTTTTAACATATTTTAGTTAATAAGGAAAGTGAAATTGATTGTTTTTATAATTTTCGTATTTGTTATGAGAGAGACAGGAAAATAATTTTTTAATATGCTAGAATAATTATACGTGTTATTTGATATGCTAAAATAATAATATGTGTCTTAAGAAAATATTCTTTTATTATAGGTTATAGATTTATTGATAATTTATCTCGGTTGCATTAACATAACAACTTTGATTGAAAATAATTGTTAGCTTTATTTAGTGCTTTACATATATAACATTGTAAGATATGAGAAAACAAACAAAACTAGGCTTATTATTTGGTCCGGAAAACATGAAATATTATAACAATTATACTTAACTAGTTTTTTCCCCGCACGATGTAGCGGGATTGTATTATGACACTAACGTGGTAAAGTGTTCGCTTGTAGACTCTTAACCAGCACACATAATTGTTATGGGCGTTGACCCGGTAATACTAAAGTTTTAATGTCTCACACGTTATCACGTAAACATAATCTAACAAAAAAACGATGATCTCGTTTAAAAGTTTCTTAAAATAAAAAGCCAGCATCAGAGGTTGACAGTAAGATTCAAAATAATCTGATAATTGTTATGTGAGCTCAACTTCACCATATCACCAACCTTTCTTTTGTCAATAAGCCATGTTAAAGACTTATTGTATGGTTTTAGGAAACTAAATATTTTAAAAAAGAATAAATTAACTCAATTTTAAGACGTAATAAACATATAAATTAAATATCATATATAAGGTAAGCCAGATTAATTGAAGTGAAATTCAGATATATGAATAATTAAATGTCAAATTGCAATACAGCTGTTTTCAAATGGTGACATCAAAAAGACCATCACCCTCAAATCCCATCACTCACAAATCCCATCTTCATCTTTTATTCTTCGTTTCAGTTACGGTTGTCGTGGGTTCAGTAGAGAGAAATCAGATGCACCTAATGCGAACATTGGAAGAGTGTAAGGACGGGCGGGCGGCAAAACGATGATGGGTTGAATACGGTGGTGGGTAGTAGTCTGCATCCACAATCATAAAGAGGTTCAAGGGTCACCACCGCCATGGAAGGCTTGAAAGCCACCGATACAACACAACCGACAACATCACAACACCCTAAATGCCGTGGGACCAAGCAACATAAAACAACACCTTCGACAACCCACCACCACTACCATCGGAGAACCACTGCCGAGTGTCTATGTAATGGACCAATAGTACAATTCTTGAAGCAGAATGTACAAGTTCGATGCATAAACAAAATTAATAATTAGTATAATATAAATTCAACTAGCTTTAGTAAACCCGTGTATTACATGGGTTGAATAAATAAAATATTGATATAATAAATTTATTAATTATAAAATGATATTTTAAGATATGATATAACTGAAATTACGTATCAGAAATGACTATAAATAATAAAACAGTGATATCAACTTTTTAATTTTTTTTTAAAAATAAATATTTTATTCTAAAACAAACCGTATAAAAATGTTATTTTTAAAAAATTTTCTTATTACAACTCCCAAATTTGATTATTTTTTGTTCTGAAAAAATTGACTTATTAAAAATACCAATTTATTTAGAAATAACCTTAATAAATAAATTTCTTTCTTAATTTATTATATATTAAAATGTATTAAAATAATTTTATTATTAATTAAGGTAATTATTTAATAGAATAGAGAGGCGGGAAAACATTGGTGAGAATAATTGTGCTGCTGACACGTGGCACCGTAATTTACCCTTTTATTAGAGTAGTAAGATAAGATTTTTTTTTCGGTTGCAATAACATGCAACATTTTATTGACTTAGACTTGTTGATTAAAAATAACTGATAACCATATTAACGTTTTGTGTATACACGTATAGCATTGTAAGATTAAAAAAAACTAACTGGGTTTTAAAAGCGTGCCCGTTTATGTGTAAAATTTAATTAACGTATATCGGTGTTTTCTGATATGATATGCCCTTTTGTAAAATACAATTTATTATATTCAAGGGTTAGCGATAAAATATAGACGTAAGGACGGGGCAACAGTATATTATTAAAAAGACATCCATTAGTTTGATCTTCTGGAATCATGTATAGTCTTGATGTAACTTTTGGTGACATATACTATTTTATAAACTAGTATACCTATTATTGTATAACAATATTATATTTCTTTGTTTACATTCCACCGTATAGAACACTACCTAAGTGATACGTGTAACAATTTTTTTATTAAAATTAAAGGGAAAGTTGGATTATCTCTAAAAATAATATGTTTAGAATGCTAGAGATGACGTTGGGATTGCTATTAAATTACTTATCATTATGTGTTCCGAATCCTAGACTATTAATTTTAATTACTTGAGTTAAACATTTTGATTGTATATAGTTGATTGTTTTATGTTCAAATAGTTAGTTTGAGAGCAATTTATTATCATATATATTAAATACCAGTTTTATGAAGATATAAACCTTTGAAACGCAATAAAATGCAACTTTTTAAAGTTCTGATTATTTTTTACTATTATAGTATTATAGTTTTCTTAAAAAATAGTTTGTTTTTCTATAACTTTTAGAATATAATATTATACAAATTTTGAATACTATATTGTGATTTGTTTATTTTTATATATCTTTCGATATAAAATTTAATAAAATCGACTCGGATAAAATATTATATATCTTTTATATTTATTTTGAGTACAAGTTGGTTTCTTTTTATTAGCTAAATGATGTCGGACTATCAATCATTTAAGATGTAAAATGTGGCTTTCTATTCATCTTAAACTAATTATAGTAAGTAGGGTTCTCGATTCTCATAAAATTAATGGTTGGTGTCGTGCTCTGATTTGTAAGAAAATTAATTAATTAATGAATTACTATTGTGATAAGTGAATTTTGAAATGCTTAACAAATTAACTAAGGAATAATGCAAATAATGAAAATTGATTAGAAGATAATTTCATGATTAAGTATTATAGGTAACGAAAACTTGACGGGTATTAAGACACAATACCAATTGAATTAACAACCAAAACTTTACAATCATACATTTCGCCTAAAATCATATGACATTCAAATTAAGATTCACTAAAAAAGTTGTTTAGACAATCAAAAGACAAGTTAAACTTAATAAAGAATTTAATGGGTTCTAAAGTTTAATCTCAACACAAATTAAACACGAACAAAAAACAAATAACACGAAACCAATTACCCGAGGTAGATCACATGAAGATTAGCCTTGCATCTTCATGAATTCGCCAAGAAAATCGGATTGGAACATGCTTTGATTAATTGGAAAGAGTTGGAGAAGTGGAAGAATCCTCAAGAATGACCAAAGTTCATCCATTTTTGCTCCCAATGCGAATTCGAGTTTTAAAATTGATAACACTCCTTAAGTACGGTCAAAATCAGAGAATTACGTCAAATCTGACCATACGACGAAAGTTATGTCCTTAGGGACATAAATTGCGTCCTTTCCCATGATAAATATGGTTAGCCTCTGTTTTACGTCCCAAAAAGTGTCATTTTTAGAAATGACGTAGCTTGTTTTCTTTAGGACGTAAGTTACGTTGTATACTCATTTTACACCATTTTTTAAATTTTTTTTCATCTCTTTTCATCCATATAGTGCATGTCACACCCCGACCGACGGCGGAATCATCGGGGCGGACGAATGGGAGACTATTGCTCATAGCACATGAAACTAATTAAGTTGAAATATTATTAAATATCATTATTCAATAAACATTACAAGGCAAATAAAATAATAACATAACAATCAAGATACAACAAAAAAAACATACGTCTTTCAATTAGTCTAGGTCCAAGTCCTATATGAGCATAAGAAGATCTTCAAACATCAAACCTGAAACATGATGAAAATAAAAGGTCAACTAGAAATAGTTGGTGAGTTTCCAAGATTTTAATACATAATATAACAAGGTTACAAGTAGCAATTCATGTCATAGGTTATAAGTTAGTAAGGTTATAGAACACATATCGTTACACCAAACCTCGACTTGATTACAAGTATATAAGATTGACTAAGTGTATTTGGTTCCCATGATGAACAAGCATACGTCATCAGGAGCCGGCAATA
>BJCM01210397.1:0-15483 GCA_018326385.1 Flaveria bidentis
TTCTTACTCTTGTAATTGTCTTAGCTATATCAATGAACTGTGAATTTGTTGATATTGCTTGAATCGATTACAATTGTTTGTGTTTCTCTTGAATTGTTTAATAAATCATTACAGATTGTCTCAATTGATCATATCAATTGGTATCAGAGCCTATCAATTGGTACTGATCCATCATTAGTTCCAATTCAGGACCTTCCACCATCTGTAGAAAGGCCTTGCCTTTGGTGGTTGACCTTTCCTTTTCTTCCTTCTCCCTCAGCTTCAACTCCTCTTAAATCTTGGCTTTTGTAGCTAGCTCAGCAAGATGAATGCTGCTTAGATGATTTTTGATATGAGCAGTTGTTTTGGAGTTGGAGGGATTGGAGAATGGCTTCTCTGCTAACTCAGCAATATCGAATCTACTAGAGTGTAGCAGGTAAGAGACATTCAGCCTGTTGCTCTCTCCATTCACTCTCTCTCCACAACAAAGTTGTGAGAGGCTTCATTGAATCTCTACTAGATAATTTTCCTTCTAGGCACAAGGGGCTGATTAGGAACCTTGTCCTATTTGTTTGTATCTAGTAGAGCCACTAGCTTTCTTCTTAGCTTCTTCTCTTCATCATTTTGTGAGTTAGAGTTACAAACAAGGATTTTAACAGCCTAGTCCAATGTTCCTCTAGGCAGATCAAGCAATTGATCTCTTGTGAGGGAACATGAGGATCCATCAATATAAGTCAGCTTGACACCTGACAGGAGATGTCACTCAAGGTTGTGCATTTGTTGACCTTTATCTTGATCTCCTTAAACTCTACTAAGGAGTGATGTCTAGAAGATTGAGGGGATGGTTTGGATGGTTGTTGGGTAGGTAATGGTGTTTGGGTTCTGGGTAAGGTTTTAGGTTGAGGGATGATTAGTTGACATGGTTATGGTGATGAGATAGGTATGGTGGTTGGTGTAGGTTCAGGGGTGTAAGGTTTGGAAATTGGTTTAGTTTTGATAGGGAAAGGAAATGGGAAGGGTTCAGGTGAGGTTGGGGTTGAGTTTGAGTTGTAGGTTAGGGTTGAGGTGTTGGTTTGAAGATCATCCCCTGTACCCTTTTGTACATCTCTTTCCTCTTTCCCAAGTGAATGTCAGCCATGATGTCACTGACATGTCGCTGGAGTGTCTTTTCAGACATGGGTCCCACCTGCCTACTAGAGAAGCCATGAGCCTAAAGATAATCCTTCATCCAGGCCATCTCACCTATCTTCTTAGCGGCAGTGACCCCAACTTCTTTTTCCTTTTTCTTTTTCTCCCTCATCTTCTCTCTCATAACTTTCTTCCACTCTTTCTCCAGTTGATCCCGCTCTTTGTTGAAGAGCCATAGGATCATGTCATTATCATGTGGAGATAGTTCTTGAAGAAAGAAACCCTTAGTGGTTTGGAAATATATCCTTTCCTTCCTGCGCTGCAGAGCAGCTTCCCTCTTATCCCTTTCTTTTTCCTCCTCTAAGGCCAACCTTGTTGCTTCCTCCCTTTGTTCAATCTGTAGCATGGTTGCCTTTTCTAGCTCTACTAACTCATCTAGCGGTAGTAGGAGTATATCTTCACTGACAGCTCCAAGCTTGATGAGCCTTTCAATGATCTCCACCCTTTTCTTATTATTGACTACCTCCTGGTTTGATGCAGTTTTTTGGAACTCGCAGCTAGCAACTTTCTAGTTGGGAGTTTCTCAATCCTCTCCTCCTCCTGAAGCTCTTCTGCAGTCATCTTCTTCTTGCCTTTATCATATTTGGAAGAGTTAGACTTTGGGGGTTCTTGGATGGAGGGTTTAGGTTGAGACATGGTGGATGGAGATAGTGACGTTGTCTGAGCTAGGGGTCGGTGAAGAAAGTCCTCACTATTCACCTCAGATGCCAACTCTAGAATTGCATCAGTGATTATTAGATCCTCGGATAAGGAGAACAGACTTTCTGCAGCTTCCATCTCAACTTTAGAAGATTTAACTTGTTCTTCCAAGTCTTTGATTTCAGCTTCGGAAGTTTAAGGGAATGCACTATCTGTCCCAACTGTTTTAGTTGCTAGGACAACATTCCTCATATCCCCTTGGAAACGAATCTTAGGTTCCATTTGGACCTTAGGTTGACCATCTTCTTCCATAGTGGTAGAAGGTGCACTTAAACTCTGAAGTTCTTCGGCTCCAAAGTATATGATAGCCGCATCAGGGCTAGGCTGATATAAAGAAGATCTCAATAGGAGCTTGGAGAAGATCCTATTGAGATCTCTAAGCATCCTTGGTCCATTTGCAGGACAATTTGGGGAGGCTAAGGAAAGAGAGTTGCAGTGGGAGCCGAATATCTAGCAAATAGGGAAGTTAAAGCTTGGCTCAGTGGTTCCTCTGTTGTTTGTATCTGAAAACTCTCCCCCTTTTTGGTAGCATCATCTTGAGAGCTAGATGATCTATATGAAGAGGTCAATGAGACCTAAGTTGGTACATTCCTAACAAATCTCTCAATCTGTTTCTCAACTAGTTGAGCCTTGAGATATTCAATCTCAAGTTGCTGAGTGGCAGACCTATCCTCTAAAGTCTTAACCATTGATTCAAGATTTGAGACTTTTCAAAGTAGGTCCTGAATGATGAGTTGCATACTTCCCTCATCTTCTTTTGAAGATTCACGGGGAGATGAGGTAACATACCTTGTAAGTTCACCCTCACCACCAGATGTGGTTTCTTGGCACCCTAGTTTCCCTTGCGTAAGGATGTCTCTTTTAGTGTCATCAAAAGGCACGGTTGTCGTAGATTTAGTCTCAGAGATGGTACCACTGGCTTGAGGATCCAATGACTTTCCTTCAGAAGTGGTAGTTGAATCTAGATGAGTCCCCTTCACATTCGTGGGACTCACCTTAGTTAGTTTTAACTAATGTGGGCTAGAGATAATAGGTCCTTCTAGGCTCTGTTGATCCTTAGAGGTTGAATCCTATATTGAGGTCAAATGAGAAGGATGGGGAGATCTCTAACTATATGGGAGCCCATGGTTCCACTCTAGTCTTTTTGGTTTGAATAGGATGGGCTTTCTCAATCAGAGTAGACTGAGCGAGGGTTCGTTTGTGCGTTTGATATGTGTTTTGATGGGGTGAGTAGGAAGATTTGGCAAAGCAAGGGTAGTTGCTTGTGTGGGTTCATCACATGTGAGGTGAACAAGGATGTCACCAGGAGCCATTGGCTCAATCATACCTGGAAGAAGGTCAATGTGTCTTCTAGTGAAGTTGGTGGACACTCTCTTTAAGATTTTGAAGATGGTCGGCCTCATTTGAGCGACATGCAAAGTAGCTGCACAGACAAGCTTACTCTATTCCATCTCAAAGTTGATTATGTGTTGAAGAAACCTAGGATACATAAAGAATGTGTCCTTTTTGAGGTTTCCTAGAAGGTTAGTCGGTACAAACCTTGAGTATTTGAAGTAGAGACTCTTCACCAATCCATGAACTAGGCAACCCAGTTCATATGAGATTTGATCCCATCCCCCAGACTTGGTTGACAAACAATGAAGAACAACATGAAGTGGGAACTTCCTGTTATAAGAAAAATTGAACTTATAAACTGTAGACCTATACACATCTCCACCGTATCCCATTTGAAGATAGGTGTCATCAAGGTCTGATTTGGGGAACTCATTAAGAGTGCCTTCATCATGGAGCTCCAGATGCTCCCGAATGACCTATTCAGTAATGACCAACTCCTAGCCAGAAATGCTCATCCGAATAATCCAACTCCATATAGGAGTACTATCTGACCGTTACTCCAGAAATCTTGGATGTGGTTCAAGTAAACAGTAGGGTTTACGGTTAAAGTAGTGAAGTAGGGAGATTAGGTAAGGAAGGAGATGATTTCTGAGAAGTTAGCATCCTTGGTAGAGTCAAGGAATGCGACTTGGTTGTACTGAGGGTTGTGTGCCATGGTAAGAAAGGAGATGATGAAACAAGTTTGACCTGGGTGAATTTGGGGTGAAGGAGGTTTTGGACAGTGAATTTGGTAAAAAGATTAAAGTGACGAGTCAGGATTATTTAAATGGGTGAAATGGTGGTGTTTGGTGGATAAGGTGAAAAGATGGTTTAGGGTTAGATGTGACAGTGGCGGCAAGGTGAAAACCCATTCAAAAGATTCCAACATCATTAATAAAATCTTTGTTTTTTACTATGTGGGGCCCAAAGTTTACCATTACAAAGAGAAGTCTTCTTCTGAAGGTAAAAGTATTTCCGAAGGATTTTCTCTTCCGAAGCCAAAACTTATTTCCGAAGGTAAATGAATTTACTTCCGAGAATAAGAATGTCTTCTGAATGAAGAAGTTTTCAAGCTTCGGAAGTAGCAAAGATATGCTTCCAAGACTAAAAAATTTTTGGAAGATAAAATTTGAATTGAGGAAATTGCCTTCGGAAGATAATGAAGAGTTCTTCCGAGGGTAATTTTCTCTTTAGAAATACTCACATTTAGTCAATTGTAAAGAATAACTTTTTGTAACAGGGCTTAGTTGATTTTGACAAAAGACAATACACATTTTAAAAGGTTTTCAAAATAAGATATATTAGTCAATGTTTATCATCCCAACAACCGTAATTAGATACTTGAATCTTTGTTCATCAAAGTCTTTGGTGAACAAATCAACATATTGTTCATTTGAGTCATCTTTGACTAATTTAATTAGGTTTTTCTCATAAATATCTCTAATGAAATGGTACCTGATATTAATATGCTATGTCCTGGAGTGCTTTACGGGATTTTCAATGATGGAGATAGCACTGTTGTTGTCAATGTGGATAGGGGTGCTCATGAAGTTGAATCTATAGTCTAGCATCTAGTTTTGAATCCACAACAGCTGAGCATAACAACTTGCAGTGGTAATGTATTCCGCTTCAACAGTAAATGTTGAGACACAGGATTACTTCTTGCATTGCCATAAGATGATCCTTCCACCAAGAAATTGACATCCTCCTGATGTGGATTTCTTGTTAATGTTGCAACCACCATAGTCACTATCTAAGTAGCCATAGACATTGAAGTTGGAGTTTCTAGGATACTAGAGACCAAACTTTGGTGCTCCTTTGAAGTATATAAGAATTCTCTTGGCTACAACTAGATGAGACACCTTTGGTGTTGACTGATATCTTGCACATATGCATGTAGCAAACACGATATCAGGTCTACTTGCTGTGAGATACATCAAAGAACCGATGATTGCCCTTTACTGATGTTGATCAATATCCTTCCCCTTAGAGTCAGGACAAAGATCATGGTTCTAGGTATGGATGTCTTGGCTGGCTTACAATCCTTCATATCAAATCTTTCTAAGATATCAGAGACATACTTTGATTGATTGACAAGGAACCCTTCCTTAATTTGCTTTACTTGGATTCCAAGGAAAAGTCCATTTTTCGTATGGAACTCATCCCAAACTTCTTCTTCATAATGCTCTCAAAGTCTTTACACATTTAGTCATTTAAAGAACCAAATATGATATCATCAACATAGACCTGAACGAGCAATATGTCTTTCTCAAACTTCTTAATAAAAAGAGTCTTATCAATGGTTCCTCTAGTGTAACCATTCTTCAAGAGAAACTGAGATAAAGTCTCATACCACACCACATCCTAGGTGACTGGTGCATTCCATTAAGAGCTTTATCCAATTTGCATACATAGTTGGGGTGTTGTGGGTCTTCAAATCCTAGAGGTTTGCACACATAGACCTCCCTATATACATTTCCATATAGAAAGGCACACTTGACATCAAGTTTATAGACAGTAAAATTCTTGGATGCAGCATAAGCAAAGAAGATTCTAACAGCCTCAAGTCTTGCAACAGGTGCAAATACATTAGTATAATCAATTCTTTCCTCTTGGGTGTATCCTTGAACAACCAGTCTAGCTTTATTCCTGATGATCAAGCCTCTATCATCTCTCTTGTTCCTGAAAACCCATTTGGTGCCTATATGTACTTGACCAGATAGTAGCGGGCAAAGGTTCAAAACCTTTAGTCTCTTTAATTGAAGCAACTCTTCTTGCATTGACTCGACCCAGCTATTATCTTTTAAGGCTTCTTCCACTTTCTTGGGTTCCATCTAAGACAAGAAGCATGAGTACAGGCAGACATTCCCATGATGAGTTTGTCCCCTTGTTCTTACGCCTTCAGAGACTTCTCCTATGATGTTCTCAGCAGGATGAGTGTTGTGACTCCTTAGTCTGGGAATCACATCCAGTTGCAAAGATAGATCCAAGTTGGACATATTTTGCTCGGGAACATGAACACGTGGTCCAACTATTGTTTCAATGTCATTCAATAAGGACTGATTGAATGAAAGTGAAACATCATGAGCATGAGTTTACTGAGAAGTAGTATTAACAACTGTTTGTTCCTTCAGAATACTACTTCCATCAGCTTGGTGTTGTATGTTATTAGGTTATGAGTTATTAGGCTCACTTTGCTAGTAACTTGTTGAAGCTCCATTGGTTCTTGAAATGGTCATGCTATCGGATCTACCAGTGATGGGAGCTTAAGGTTTAGAGACTTTTGGAGAACTTGGAAGAGGTCTGGGTAGCTCAAATAGCTAGTCTTCATCAGAATTACTTTGAGTATCTATTCTAGCTGAAACATTCTCACAATATGGTTTAGAATAGTTTGGAAACAATTCTAAGTCAAAAATATGATAAGGGCCATTCCCTATTACACAAGGAGTGTGCTCATTAACAACAATGTTGGATGATTTCTCAAATTTTTGATTTTTGATATTATACACTCTATAAGCAATAGAGGTGGAGGAATATTCAACAAAGATACCATCATCCGACTTCTCAACAATTTTTTCCAAGTTGTCCTTTGTGTTAAGTATGGTACACATGCTGCCAAAGGACCGTAGAAAGCCAATGAATGGTGGTCTCTTGTTCCATAGCTTATAAGGGGGTTTTCCATGTGGCTTGACAATAAGGACCTGTTCTACACATAGCATGTAGTGCTGAATGCCTCTGCCTAGAATGTTAGAGGCAGCTTTGAATTAGCTAACATGGTCCTAGCAGCCTCAATAAGTGTCTTGTTCCTCCTTTTAGCAACATTATTTTGTTAAGGAGTTCTAGGAGCACTATATTGTCTGGTAATCCCTTTTGGATAACAGAATGAGTCAAGAATTTGATTCTTAAACTCAGTCCCTTGATTACTTCTAATTATTTTTACCTTGTGATCAATTTTATATTCTATTTTAAGAATAAAAGATTTTAACGTTTCAGTAGTTTCATCCTTTTTTCTTAAAAAGAATACCCATGTAAATCATGTAAAATCATCAACTATCACAAGCCAGTATGATTTCCTTCCAATGTTCATTATACTTGTTGGACCAAATAAATCCATGTGCAATAAATGTAATAGGGTGGTGATAAAACTAACCTCTTTGGATTTGTGAAAGACTCTTTATTGCTTTCCTTTCAAGCAAGCTACGCAGTTGTCTCTACAGAAAAATTCCTTTTAGGGCACACCATGTACCAAGTTATTTTTAACCAATTTGTTCATGGTTTTAAAATTTACATGACACATACTTTTATGCCATAAGACAGACTCATCACCATCAGCTTTGGAAAGAAAGCATAATATTTCATCCAATAGGGAAGCATTGTTAATATCCAGCTTGTTCATATCCAGCTAGTTCATATCCCCTTTTCTAGTAGATCTAAGAAGCACCAATTCCTGAGGAATTGTCAATCCAAGTTTGAGGATGATGAACTCATGTACTGTGAAGAGCATTTGATGCTTTTGATCACAGAATTGAGAAATACTTAGGATATTGTGTTCAAGTTGTTTGACAAAGTACACTTTGTCGACTTTTAACATGCCATTGGATACACTTCCTCTGCCTGAAATGTATCCTCCGGTCTCACCTCCAAATTGAATAGGACCTCCATCAAAATGTTGAAATTGTTGAAGTAGAGATCTGTTCCCGGTCATGTGCCTAGAGCATCCACTGTCCACTATCCAAACATTATTGTTCTTGTCTTATGAATGTCTCTGCACATAAGGTGAAAAGTTAGTTTTCATTGGAAACCCAAGCCTAGCTGGTCTTGAGATTTTCCATTGATGATGACATAATTAAACCAAAGTGAATGATAGAGGGTTCAATTGATGTTTTTATAGAGGATGGTATGGTTGCAGCATCTTGTCTGGTCTTCCATTCCATCCCATGGTTGGTTAGTTTAGATGAGCTTGTTAAAGCTTGAGCAGCATGACTTTCTTCCGAAGCTTCTTTGTTTTTAGAAGAAGCATTCACTACCTTCTCTTCCGAAGTAGCCTTCTTCTCAGAAGGTTTTGAGGAGGCTCTTTTGTTCTTTTGAGCTTTACTTGACTTAACTTTCGATGCCATTTTCCCTTCGGAAGAATGAGTTTCTTCTGTAATCAACTTAGCTTCGGAAACTAGTTTTCCTTTCTAATCACTTGAACCATGTGATAAGGTCAAAATGTGAATCCTTCCTTGGTTGCTTCCTTTTTAACATTTTATGCATAATGTGTGCTTGCTGGATTGGAATAACAATCTTTAGCCAAGTTGTTTTGCAGACCACACATTATGCAAGTAATGTTAATCTTTGGGGATTTTGAGGGTTGAGGTTTCTTATTCTTCTTGTCTTCTTCTATAGCCTTCCCATTTGACTTCGGATCCTTTGGCAGGGTAGGAGTGTTGGTACTACACTCATTTTCTGAATAAAATCTTCCTACCACTTGGAATCTAGCTGAAATGAAAACACACTTTTTCTTTGGGTCAATTTTCAGCTTAGATTCAGCTACTTTCTTGGCACTTCTTCTGGATGCCTTTGCCTAGTTTCTTCTAGCTTTGGTAGATAGTGGTTGACCATCATAAGTAGAAATAGGTTGATTTACATATTCCTTCCCTGTGGTGGTCTCCATTATTGCATAATTCTTCAACTCAAGTGAAGATAGGTCAGCAAATAGGACCTCTTGCTCTTCAGTACCACACCTTGGTTGTCTAATAGACTCGTACGAGTGTGGTGGAGAAATATCATTGGTCCCTAACCCACCTTTGTTTTGATAACAAATATTGGAGTGGGAGGATGATGCAAGAATGGCTAGGAAGTTTTGCATAAAAAATAGCATGCTTCCTTGCTTGAGCCTCGGCTATTACTAGCTTGGCTTGAGCCTCAATTAACTTGAATATTAAATCCTTGATTTGAGTCCTGTAATTGGTGTGCTCATGTTTTAAAGAAGATATTGTTTTCTCTAACTCCTCAATTTTATGTTGATAGTCAGATTCAGCCTTTTTAAAGTTAGCTTTTAAGATGTTTAAGGACTCAATATCGGATTTAATTTCCATGTTATAGTCCTAGTACATTTTAACCTTAGCAATACCGCTAAAGTACAGAGATGATCATCTACCTTAGAGTTGTCTGTTCCAGCCATGAGTGCCTGAGCAGGGTGACATCTTGAACCATAAAGCTCCAATCAACTTCTTGTGCCACAACAACACTTTTAGTTGATTTTCTAGCAGCTTTAGGTGTTGAAGTATGTGAGGAGGCATGAGCAAATCCCGGGTTTGATTTGGGAGCATTGCATTCCCTTGCAAAATGGCATAATTGGTTACAGTTGTAACATTTGGCCTTTGCTTTGTCAAACCTAAACTTGTTGCTTGTTGGGTTTTGAGGGAACTGCCTTCTAGTGCTTTTGAAGAACTTTTTTGCCCTGTAGGTTAACAAAGCCAATTGTTGGACTATGTCCATGTAGTCCACATCATCTGGGCTGAAACACTCTAGATCTTCAAAACAAAATTGAAAATCACTATAGTGTCCACTCCCTGAGACAAAAGCACAGTTGTCCTTAAAGGGACTAGGCTGAGCCTGTTGAGATCTTGGGGTCTCAAGGAATATGATTTAAGGCCCAAATGAGGTTGATGACTATTGGGAGTATGCCAGGTACTGCTAAGGTTGAGGGGGTCTTGAGCCTTTAGCAACCATGAGAGTGTTGCTAGCAGAAAGGCTTGAAGGTCTGCTTCCTTGACGACCACTCTTGTTTTCCATCTCTACACAGTATCTATCTATATACCGTATGGTTCAGTTATTGTGAGTGTGTTCAGGTTCTTTGTCATCTTTATGGAGACACAATAGAACGTCCACTCATTGGGAATTACACTCATGAATTTCCTTGAGAGATCTCTCAATTCAAGAGTTATTCCCACAGACTGAAGGGAAGAGATAAGATCCATGTACCTGAAGTATTGCTGGTGTAAGGTCTCTCCAGCAATATGAGTAAAGTTCTCAAATTGTTGCTTCAGGGAATATTTCTTTGAATCATTAGAGTTGGAGTACATCAAGGTAAAAGCAACAAACAGTCCTTTAGCTGTCTAGCAATACTCAAACCCCACCATAATGGAGTTGGGAATTGGTATCATCAGAAAAGTCATTGCCTTTTCATCAATGTCTATCTATTTAAGGTCTTCTTTAGAGTCGTCCCCCACTGCCTTCTCTATCATGGCACCACCACCAGCAGGTGAAGCCACCTTTGGCTTTAAGGGACCATAGGCAATGGATTTCCACATGCGGCTATCTTGATATCTGATGAACCCTTCTATATGTCTGCTCCATTGTCTGAAGTTCTCTAGGGTAATGATGGGGTGCTTTAGTCATCGTCCCCATTTCCCATTCATATTTCTAGTTAAGGGCCATGTTTTGAGTGTAGTAAAAGAGTGAGTGAAAAAGAGGTTGATTAGAATGGTTAGATCACACAACCAAGAGCCTAAGAAACTCTGATACCAATTGCAGGATTGGTTTTTATACTCAACACAAGTATTTCTCTCAAATTTACTAATAATCACTCAAGAAGCAGAGATCTTCTAAGAGTTTATTATAATATACTAAGTAACACAAGGAAAACACAAGAGAATACTTTTCATGATACTTGTACATATTACTTCTCAACTTAAAGTTTACAAGACTCTTACAAGCTTACTACAAGAGTTACAATAAGAAACTATATATACTACTATCTACAGCCGGATGTGTTGGGTTTGTTAGACACATTATCAAAGTTGTTTAACCATTTAAACATGAAAATGCAGCGGAATCAAACCTTAATATTATGTTTTGTAAACTAAAAATTAAGGCATATTATAAAACGTCAACAAACCCAAGAACATAGGATCAAATATATGTGAATGGACTAGCTATCAAGAATAAAATAACAAACAAAACAACACTCATGAAACTACCTTTCAGGAGCTGCCAAAACCGTGAGATTTGAGGAAGGTGATGATGTTCTTGAACGACCAAAACACAAAGGAAAGGTTTCCTCAAGCTTCCATACCCACAAGCATCAAGCAAGCACCTTTGTTGCAAGGATTTGAACACCAAAAACCAAAGAAGAAGCTGTTGAAAAACCACCTTCCAGTCGTGACTTTTCTTCAAGAAAAAGAGAGTTTGGTCCCTTTGGTCTTTGCATGTGTGAGAGAGAAAGAGGTGGAGTGTAGGACTAGTAAATGAAGTCTTCTTTTAAGACAACCAAAAGAGCCAACCAGACTAAAGGGGGCGGCCAAATGAGGGGTTCAAAATGGGGTTTCCCCCCAATTTCTTGTCTCCCATTTAATGTTAACTAGTTATTTTATTAGTTATGTAATTAACCTTTTAATTATATAACTCATACACTCTATTATTATTTGATGTTATTTAACCAACTTAAATAACATTACAAATAATCCTCATGAACAAAATATCCCTATAAGTTATTCCATCTCATATGCAATTTATTTAGAAAACCCATTTTCTAAATTGGTGTAATTGTTTAATTGCATGATCATATCATCATTTAAATATTAATTGGTGTTTGCTAAGCTTGTTATTGGGTATGACCCGACTTGGATCATAACGTACTAACCAAATCAATTTTCTATGTGTCTTGGGCATAAAGAATCCAACAATCTCCCACTTGCACAAGATTCATAGAAAAATTATGCTAGTGGTAAATATCGCCTAACAACGGTTTACTACACTTAATACGCATGACTAAAAGCCATTCAATAACATCATCCCCTTCAAGTATCCAACTTGAAATGATTTTAGGTGAATCAATCATTTATCCTTTGGTTACAGATGTCATGTTAAATCCAAGGACACAAAATGATCATTCCCTATTGATTTAACTTAAACAGGCCTTAGATATCTTGCTCTTAATGAATAAGAGGAACAAATTCCATCTTGACTACATACGTTTCTCACAATCACCTCGTGTAACATCTGAACATAGCCTTATGTACTATCCATTATTTCAGAGCAGTGAAGAACTAGCTTAAGGTATAACACTTTGATGAATATCAAAACCCAATATGTATCATAGGTCCGAGGATACCAAATTATATTCTCCTTTACTCAAATTTACTTATGATAAATCAAGAAGATTCCATGTAGTAAAATTTGAAACGCGGGTCAGTCCAATATTCATATCCCACAAATATCTATGAACTTTGGCTGTAACCAATTGCTTTATATTCATGATTTATGAATATCCACCAAACCGTGTTCATAATAGTCTTACGTTCATATTTGTTCCCACAAACATGACCGACTACGGACATTTAGAATAATAAACATATTCATTGATGTATACATGCTAAAAGGAACATAACTTAGAATATCATAAATATATGAAATAGTTAAATATTACATTGTTCCAAATAATTAAATACTAAACAGATCAATTCCAATCACTAGAATATCTAAGTCCTAAGGCACAAGTATGACTTTCATGCTTTGCCCTTTCAAGGAGCTTCGTGAGTGGATCCGCAATGTTTTGATCGGTGTGAACATTATGAATACATATCTTTCCTTTTTCAACTTCATCTCTTATGTAGTTGAATCTCCGCTCAATGTGTCTAGTCTTTTGATGTGCACAGGGTTCCTTGATTTGTGCAATCGCACCCTCGTTATCACAAAAGTTTCTAGGGGGTCTTGAATGGTAGAGACCACCCCTAGATTGACTATAAATTTCGTTATCCATGCAGCTTCCTGAGCTGCTAATGAGGCGGCTATGTATTCGGATTCTGTAGTGGACAATGCTACCACGTCTTGTTTTGAACTCTTTCAGGACACTGCTCCTCCATTCATAATGAGGACATACCTCGACTGTGATCGAGAATCATCTCGATCAGTTTGGAAACTCGCATCCGTGTAACCCTTTACAACGAGTTCCTCTTCATCAGACCCGTATATTAGAAACATATCCTTAGTCTTCCTAAGGTATTTTAATATACTTTTAACAGCCATCCAATGGCTATTACCTGGATTCTGCAGATATCTTCTTGTCATGCTTAACGCGCATGACACGTCCGGTCTAGTGCATATCATCTCATACATGATAGATCCTATAGCAGATGCATATGGGATGTCCTTCATTCGATCTTGCTCATCCTTTGAGCTTGGACATTGAGATGTCCTCAACATTGTCCCTCTTTGAATAGGTACCATACCTTTCTTAGAGTTTTCCATCTTGAACCTTTTCAAGATTTTATCAATATAGGTTTAAACCTATCAACCACCTCGATCTGTCCCTCTAGATCTTTATTCCCAAAATATAGGCGGGTTCACCAAGATCTTTTATGGAAAAACAACTTCCAAACTATGTTTTAACACCTTCCATGATTGGAATATCATTTCCAAAATGTAGTATGTCATCAACATACAATACTAAGAATGTAATTATGCTCCCACTAGCCTTCTTATATACAGAAGCCTCGTCAGCGTTCTTGATGAAACCAAATTTCTTGATCTCTTCATCAAAACGTTGATTCCAACTTCTCGATGCTTGTTTTAATCCATAGATTGATCTCTTTAACTTGCATACTTTATTAGGATGTCGTAGATCGACAAAACCATCAGGTTGAACCATATGGACAGTCTCTTCGAGATGTACATTTAGAAAAGCAGTTTTGACATCCATTTGCCAAATCTCATAGTCATAATATGCAGCTATGGCAAATAATATCCTAATTGACTTTAGCATTGCCACATCCGAGAAGGTTTCATTATAATCAACCCCTTGAGTTTGAGTGAAACCTTTTGCTACAAGTATTACTTTATAAGTATTCAAGTTTCCATGCATATCCATCTTCTTCTTGAAAACCCACTTGCATCCAACCAGTTTGGAGTTAAGTGGAGGGTCAACCAATTCCCAAACTTGGTTGTCATACATGGATTGCATCTCTATGTTCATGGCTTCCAACCATTTGTCACAATCCGAATAGGACATTGCATCATGGTATGTAGTTGGCTCATCAGAGTCAACCACATAGCATCCATTCATGAAAAATCCATATCTTTCAGGTGGAATGTTAACTCTATCAGATCTGCGAATGTTTTGTGTGTATTGATCAACCTCTTGATCATCATCAACAACCTCTTGTTGATTGCTAGTGTCAACCAAACGTGTATCGGCTTATGGATCTTGATCCTCACCAAATAGCACTATTCTATATGCTATTCCTTCCATAAGAAACTTAGCTTCCAAGAATTCTGCCTTTCGAGCAATAAATACCTTTTGCTCTGCTGGATCAAAGAAGAAGTATCCCATACAGTCTTTGGGATATCCAATAAATATACACTTAGTGGATCGACTTTACAACTTTTTTGGGTGTTTAGCTTAACATACGCTTCACAACCCCACACTTTTGAATATAATAGCGATGGACCTCTTCCATGCCATATTTCAAAAGGTGTCGAATTCACTTTCTTGGTCGGGGCCATATTCAAAACACGAGCCGCGGAGAGCAATGCAAAACCCCAAAATGATAGAGGTGGTGAGCTTATAGCCATCATAGATCCAACCATATCAAATAGGGTTTAGTTTCTCAATTCAAACACACCATTATGTTGTGGTGTTCAGGGTGGAGTAAGTTGTGAGATGATCCCACAACTTCTTAGATGGTCCTGAAAAGCCTTATTGAGGTATTCACCTCCTCTATCTGAACGAAGAACTTTTATAGTTTTATTGGGTTGTTTTTCTACTTCATTCTGGAAGATTTTGAACATTTCAAAAGTTTCATATTTATGTGTCATCAAGTACACATAACCATAGCGACTGTAATTGTCGGTAATGTTAATGAAGTATCTTTCACCATTTCTTGTCATTGTCTTAAAAGGACCACATAATCCGAATGTATGATTCCCAATAAGTCTTTTGCCCTCTCGTTAGTACCACTAAAGGGCGACTTGGTCATCTTACCTTGTAAACAAGATTCACACTTATCAAATGAACCATTTTCATTTGTTTTCAAAAGACCATTCTTTTGAAGTGTTTGAATTCGATTCTTGTCTATGTGACCAAGAAGACAATGCCAAAGATATGAATCACTTAAACCCATTTTAAGTTTCTTGGTTTTTGTTTGGTATAAGGAGTTATTATAGGATGAATCATCATGAACTAATTCATAGATACCATTAAAAGGCATAGCCTTGAAATAAAATACATCATCCATACAAATATAAATACCATTGTTA
>BJCM01210398.1:0-10360 GCA_018326385.1 Flaveria bidentis
TTCAGATCAGGATCTAGGTACATATATGTATCAACAAGTTGAATCTTAAGGCATATGATGAACAATATTTATAGATAAGGGAGTGTTGTTACATGTCGTTTGCAATCATAGCTATTAGCAACTTGTAATAGTTAGGGGTTGGTTTTGTAAATGTTTGCCCTGTTTTTTCTTTTAAAAATAGTTTTTGTATTCTCTAGAATAAATACACTACAACTTACATCCTTATTACCTCCAACCTTTTAATTATCAACTCTGTGTTTTTATTGGAATTAATCCATCTTCTCTCTATTTTTCTCTTCCTCTAAAACAAACCATAACATAATGAAACCATAAGAACATGCTGCTCGGACAATTTAAAGCTATCGATTGATGTTCGCAACTAATGTAAATAAGAATACATGCAAAGTGGCTTGCAATACTATGTTCATGAATCATGATCTATTTAACAACACTAGCACAGATCAAGCCCACACCCTTTTCTTGTTCTCTCGGTCTTTTAATGCTTGAGTTTGATTACTTGGTCTAGTATGATGGACTGGTCTTTGAGTTGCTGGTGCTAGTTTGGTCATTTTTGTTGGACCCCTATGGTGTGGTCTAGGTGGGTCCGACTTCCTTGACTTGTTCTCATTGTTCAAAACATTCTTTACTTCACTATTTCTTGACAAACTCTTTCTTGGCACTTCACCTTTTAAACCGCCAAGAGAGTCATTTCTCTTTGACCTGTTATAGCCAGCAGCCGCTTGCTGGTTCATTAGATTTGAACTCCTTAAAACATGTTCGACCTCGGTTATGAATTTGTTGTTGTCTCTTGAACCACTAATATGTTTGAATTCCTCACGAGGCGATGATTTCATGGAACTAGACAAATCTGCAGTTGTAACAATAGACATTCGTCTTTCTTTCTCTTTAAGCTTTTCCTCTAGCTCCGTGATCTGAATATTCACAAATACTTGGGCTATAAGTATGATTAGAAACAAAAATAAATAAATACATGAAAACAAAAAGGGTTACAAAAGAAAACCTGACCTTGAGATGGAGTGAGGTTGAATCAGAATGTTGTTCCTGTTCTTTCAGTTTGCTTTCAAGTTCTTCAATCTAAAATGATAAAAATTGTAAATTTTTATTGAAATGTAGAACTTTAACATATATAAATATAAGCACTTTGATCATTTGTAAGCTTTTATGACCTTATCTTGAAGGGTCATGGTGTAGGACTTTGACTCTTTCACCTGCTCTTTCAGTTTGTCTTCAAGGTCCCTAACCTGTTTTCAAAGTTGCAAGTTTTAGTAGGAATTTTTAAACCTTGAAAATTAATATTCAGAAAAGTTATCCAAATAGTACCTTCTGTTGGTATGTTATAGCTTGCAACTGTTCTTGCTCTGTAAGCTTGTTCTCGAGCTCCTTTACCTTTTGTTTTATCATTTAATATGTTCAGTAGAATTGTAATTGCATACATTTGATTAAGGCTGGTCACTGCTTGGTTCACTTGGTTTCGACGAAGATTCTGGGCTTAAGCATTTCAGTATGATTTTAGAATATGGCTCGGTTTGGTGGTAGAACCAGCTCTTTTATAATTTATTTTTCAAAACAGTTAGTGTTTATTAAAATTTATATAATGATAAAGATGGTTTATAGATATTATACACAAGCATAATTGCACATTCTATAAATGAAAAAAGTTAATAAATAATAAATATAAATGGTTGGTTCAGTGAACGAAACCATTAAACATGGTTTTCCAAAACGTACACATCTCAAACCGGCTGATCTTCTTTGGTTTGGACGGTTCAGTTGGTTTCAATAGTTTATGAAAACAGTTAGTGTTTATTAAAATTTATATAATGATAAAAATGGTTTATAGATATTATACACAAGCATAATTGCACATTCTATAAATGAAAAAAGTTAATAAATAATAAATATAAATGGTTGGTTCAGTGAACGAAACCATTAAACATGGTTTTCCAAAACGTACACATCTCAAACCGGCTGATCTTCTTTGGTTTGGACGGTTCAGTTGGTTTCAATAGTTTATGAAAACAGTTAGTGTTTATTAAAATTTATATAATGATAAAAATGGTTTATAGATATTATACACAAGCATAATTGCACATTCTATAAATGAAAAAAGTTAATAAATAATAAATATAAATGGTTGGTTCAGTGAACGAAACCATTAAACATGGTTTTCCAAAACGTACACATCTCAAACCGGCTGATCTTCTTTGGTTTGGACGGTTCAGTTGGTTTCAATAGTTTATGAAAACCCCTACATATGACCATTATATAAAACAAAGATGATGAAAGTTACTACCTTTTGTTGTAGCCCGTTGTTAGATTCCTCTTTTACCCTCAACTCATCAGAAAGATGTGAAATTTGTTTTTCTAAATGAGAGTGTAATCCTTTTTTGAACTCAATCTGGCTCTCAAGCTCCTTAATCTTTTCCATATTGCTTTTATGTACTTGATCTTTACTTTTAATCTTGCTTTCTACATCTTGTAAACTCTCCTCTCTCTTCCTTAACGATTCGTCTTTCAAACGTAATTCGTGCTTTGCTTTATCAAGCTTCATGGAGGAATACCAAATAACCAAAGTTAAATACCACGTGAAGAGAATTTACACACACGCACACACAAAAAAAGAAAGAAAAAGAAAGAAAAAAAGAAAAACATAATAATAATAACATGTGATGCATACCATCATTTTCATTTTCTGAAGCTCACTTGTATCAATCTGCTTTCTAGCAGGACCCAACTCTACCCCTCTGACTCTTGTTGCAAAGTTTAGAGAACTCAATGTCTCACTCAGATCATGTTCCGAGGGACTAATTTGCACAAACATTAATGTTTTCGAGTCGCCCCCTAAAATAACAGCAAATAACATACATAAATAATTTTTAGCACAAATGGACACCAGAGTTGAAGTTACCTAGTGAATCTTGGAGTAAATGTGTGAGCTTTGAGTTCCTGTATGGAATGTGGCTGCTTTTATTCGCTAAAGCAGATACTACATCACCGAGAGCAGAAAGAGATCGGTTAATATTTTGGGCCTCCTTGAGGCATTCACCTTGAGCATCAGTCTTTGCAAGCCTCTCACTGCCAGCCAAATCCACAAGCCATAGCTTGCTCTTCGTGCACTCGCCATTTAACAAATTCTTAGCTCTTACTATAACACATAGCAAACTGAAAAGAAAACATAAAAGGAAACAAAATAACATATGAATGAACCATAAGAAGATATATTATATTATGTGGTAAATGTTGTGAGATTATGACAAGCGGGCGTGGCAGGTTGGGTACGGGTCAAAACAGGCTTGGGTTGGGTTGATCCACAGTTAATGTAGAGATATTATAGGGGAGATGGTGGCAAGTTGGGTAACAGGTCAAAATAGGTTCAATTCGGTGTTGGGTTGATCTGGAACTCCTGTTGTGTTTTTAACTTTTTAGATGAATAATTAGTGCCAAATATGAAAACAAAAGTGGTACTATGTCAATAATAATCAATTTTTGTAACTATTTACGAGGTTCAAAAATACACTTTGCGTGACTTTTGACATATTATCTTTTTTTACATATTCATTTAATATACTCATTTGACCCGTTTAAGATAACACATAACCGAATTGACCCATTCATAAGCAAATGAGTTGAAACTGTCACCCAGGTAAATCAATTACTAACTTTATAATACTATACCTTATGCACATCATATATTGTTAAAAATAGAAAATTTTGTAATAAATTACCAATGAGAGCGGCTGCTATGTTCATTCACGTTATTTGACCCCACCGCTTGAGCACTGCTTCCAGCTCGCAACACATTCCAGACTTCTTGTATGTTTTCAACTTTTGCTTCAACTAGCCCAGGAATATTATGAAGCCTTTCAGAAGCTTGTTTTATTTCCAACCTAAATTTCCCAAAAAAATATTATGTTCAACATAGGAAGCTAGTTATTTTAATTATTTTATACTATATTATATACATCTAGTTCATTGAAGCAAAGTGATAAAGAGATATGTACTTCTTGGAGGATGGTAATGGTGTTGTCAGTAGATCCCTTATTTGTTCATTATAAACTTCAAGCACACTAACTGATATGTCATAGCTATAAGTGTCAGTTCTTTCTTTTGCAATATTGAACAATTCCTCAAGTGTTCGGTAATTAACCCCTCGGTTTCCCTTTGCACCCTCCATGGTAAATGTCTTTCCTGTCCCAGTTTGTCCGTACGCAAATATGCATACATTGTAGCCATCCAAAACTGAAGTTACCAATGGTGAAGCTTGGGCAAAAACATCAACTGTGTACAATAACAAACGGATAATGTGAAGATAATTTATGCAATTAAATTCGAATATGTGAAGATTAATTAACAAAGGAACCTTGATTGTCATTTGGTGTGAATACTCTATCAAATTTGAAGGTCTTTTTGATGGAACCACTATTTAAAATGCCAAGTTCACCATATGATGCTGCATCAAAGTCAACGACCGTTGAGCACCCGCTTGAAGATTCTGCTTCACTTAGTGGACGACAATGGCAAAATACCCTTATATTCCCTGATAACTACAGCTAGTAAGAATAAATATGCAACAATATAGTGTTTTTCATAATTAATTGTTATGAAGTTTGAATTAGCAGACCTTTTGCATCCTCAACTTGATTATGAAGGTTCCTTCTCTTTGCTTGTTCTTCGTTGTACTTCCTTTTAAGATCCTCACACTGTGCAACTACAAGTTGATAATTAAGATAAATAAATATCAACTAGAAGATTTAAAAATTGTGTTCTTGAACAAAAGGAATTTCTTTATAGAGAATTACCCAATGCTTGAACTACAGAAACCATATTATTCAGATCAGGAACTGACTCAGCACATTGATGTGCCTGAAGAGAGAGCTGACAGTGGTCTTGTTTCAAGATCTAATCAACAGGTCGTGTTAAACAAGTATAAAATGTAATATGACAAACTTTTGTAATACTTGTGTTAATTACCGTTATTTTATGTGATAATTCCTTGACTGCAGCAACCCAGACCTTCTTGTCATGTTCATATCTACTAGATATGTCCCTCAGCATTTCAGATTGTTTCTCCATCTTTTGGTCTAATCAAGAAATATTAGTAAAGTCCAAGATAAAAGTGCTTTTATGACTGAAGATAAATCCAATGTTCTTCTTGATTAGTAAAATCCAAGATAAAGGTACTTTTGTGACTGAAGATAAATCCAATGTTCGACTTCACAAACTTACCAAGAGAGAATGTCTGGAACAACTTATTGTCAAGTTCCATACGAACATTCTCCAGTTGCTCATTTGCTGCAGTTAAGGACATCCAAGCTTGATAGCATTCATCAGTCTTGCGTTTACATTGACTAGTCAACTCATGTATCTTCTTCTCATACTTCTCTATTGATTTATTTCCCATTACATTCTTCTTCAATATAAAATAATTCAACAAAAATTAAACATGATTCAGTAACATAGTTGAATTAATAATAGCCATACCTGAACTGAAGAGATTTCTATATCAGCAGCACAGTTTTGACATCTTAGAAAATCATGGTTTACATGCTCATCTGTGAGTAAATCAACACGTAAGGGAAGTCAAAGTCAAATTCAAATTCAAGTCACTTGTCACAACTCACAACTCCCAACTACAATAATAATTTCGAAATTTAGATTCATATGAAAATATAACTACCAAGAAGATTAGGAGCCCTTCTTATGCAGATTCCACTGACCAGAGGGCTACCGGTGATCCCTTCAAACCTAACTACAATTGCCTCACCCATCTTGACTTTGACTCTTGAGTCAAGTAACTGCAGTGGTCTATTTGCTCCAACCACAGAGAAGATGTCAAAATCTGAAAGAATCTGCCAAACATGAAATTCAAATTTAAAATTTTGTAGTAACTTCATAAAATAAAACTAAAAGGTAAAGTGTACTTGCCTTCTCTTCCTGCAAGTATACATTGAACACTCTCATTCCTTTAGGACCGAATGTGTTTATCATCTCAACGAAATGAAGGTCAACATAGTAATCTCCTTCTGGTAGATTGTCAAACCGATACCGAAAGTTCCCTAGTCTTGCTGTGTGGTAAATGAATGAAGCATCACCACCCTCAGTTATACACTCATTTGTTTGAAACACATCACCCCCTTCATAATACTTATCCGCTACCAAGTTTATGTTCAAATCAGGTGCCGCTATGGTTTGGGCTCCAGCATTCACAAACAGGACAACCTCATCTGATGCTAACAAGAGATGGAATAATGTCAATACGTTTACAAAATTACCATTTGCTTGTCACTTATGTTTCCATTGTTTCTAATTTGGGTTAAACAACAATGTCAAATCTCTACGTAAAATGAAGTACTAAACTAACATGTTCTACGGCAAATATTGATCTTCAATGACCTCATATGAACATGATAAATGAGATAAAACAGACAAACAAACAAACAAACAAACATTCATATCCAGTAGATCTCACGCATAGTAACTATTTGTAGGGTCTCAGATCGGTACGATAGGAGCAAGCCTTTCCTCTTTGCTAAGGAATAAAGAAGCCACTTCCCTCGTAAATGAGATAACCATTTTGATTTTGCAAATTGTATTTTTATAATCCAAACTAATACCAATTGGCCGCTAATAATTTATACTAGCAATTTGATTAGTGCCACTCCTAACTTTCACTTTCATCTGCCAAGGGCGATCCTGTTAGCCTAATCAGCAAATATTTAGCTTGATTTTCACTTAATTTCGCACAAAATGATGATCATGAATGAAATAGAAAAACTTACAAGCTAAAGCCAATTGAACATAAGTCATTATGTGCAAATCTAATTGTAAATATCTATTGCTCTAGGCAACTAAATAGAAAGTAATGAGCATAATTGGTCAAATTGCGGGATTGATCATAGTTTGGATTTGGATTACTAAAATTTACTTTGCCTTTCAATTTTAAACTAAAAAAGAATGGTGAGAATGAAAAATGAGGCTCCTCGGTCTATTTTAGAAGGGTTTTCAACTTGAACTAGATCAATGGTACGAAGAACAGAATATTGAAGTGAAAATCAGTCAAAATTGTAACCTGAACATTTGGATTTCATAAACCCATTTGGGATTAGCCTAGAACTCGAGTCACAGACCATGTAATCGAAGAAGGATTCATCATCATCATCATCATCATCATCATCATCATCATCATCATTATCATCATCATCATCATCATCTTCATCCACCATTAAAACCACACCTGAATTCTTGTCCGAATACAGAACAACATTCGAGCAAAACGGGTCGGCAGCAATTAGGGCTTCTCCGTCTACCTTCATACTGCAATCATGCTGTTGCTCCAATGGTTTGTTCCAATTAAAACCACTGATTGTAAAATCTGAGGTCAGCCCAAGTGTAATGTTCTCCTGATTTGAAGAATTGCTACTCCGATTCTGAACTTCGGACGCCATGGAATGGTCAATTTGGGTTCAAATGTGTCAAAAGTAGTTTTTATGCCTTCAATTGAAAATGATAAGGATTTGAAAACGGTGAAGATTGATAGGGATTTTGGTGGAGAAGATGATTTGGGTTTGAAAGTTAGGGATTAGGATTTCAATCTTGACCGTTAAACAGACGACCGTTGCTATGTTTGTAAAACCCTTTCATTCAAATGATATTATTTGATTGTTTCGAACATTTTGATAACATTAGATTACATATAGTGACGGATCCAAAATATTTTTTTAGTGGGCGTAAGAAATTAGTAAGGTTGGAACGAATCGTAATGTCAGTTATTGCATCTCTGATATTGAAGCATTCCACACAATCTCGAGGTGCTTTACCGCTAGTTTCTTATTCGAGCATGTATTAATCACAAAAAAGTGAAATATATAACAAAATGATTTGATACAAACAATATTTGGACAAACTAAGCTGCAAACTAATGAAAGAACAAACATGAGAGGAAGTATTTAAATTTTTTATGATAAAAATAGATACTTTACCACATATTAAATTTCTATTCAACAAGACAAATATAAAAAAACACATTGATTCACAACTCGTTCCATAGGTAAAATGCCTGATGCATTTAAAATTGTGTTGAGCCTTTGAGGGTTGTAATCTTATGTGTGGGGCTCTGCTAGAAAATTAGTTGGGTGCCTAGTAGAAAATAAATTCATTTACTATTTATGGGTCTGATTTCAATAGGGGCCTATGCCCCCTAGATTGTATATGAATCCGTCTATGCTTACATGTCAATCGGTTCTATTTTTGAAGATGAATATGATTATATATGTATATGTATTATAAATCGATGAGGATGATGATAGGATACATGTGATTACATTAAAATGTGATGATTCTGATTTGATAAACAAAGAATTTGATTTGGATTTTGTGTGAGAACTTTAAAAACCAATCTTACTAATGACAAAATTGTAATTAACAAAAACATATTTAAAAAATTTATAAATCAAAAAATTACATAAAAATAAAAAAATTTAAAAACATAAAAATGTTCCCCTACTTTTCCTTTTTCATAAAAAAATAAAAAAAACTATAAAAAATAAAAAAAATCTTGTTTTCTTAACGAAATTCATTTTACATATGTGAAATATCGGATTTACACATGTGTAAATCCAGTACTACAAATGTGTATAACTAGGTTTACATATATGTAAATAACGGATTGACGATTTTTTTATAAAAATATATCAATATGGTAGGCATTGGAAAGATAAAAAAATACTGAATTTTATGGTGATTTTTTTTGAAAAAATGATGTCGTGAAAAAAGTTATGAACGTTTTAAAAAAAGGGGGAAATGACATGTGATAAAAAATGAGTGACTGAGATTAGTTCCTAGAGTTCTAACAAAAAAAGGTGGTTCTCATTTGAACCATTCTCTATATGTATATATATATATGTGTGTGTGTGTGTATATATATATATATATATATGTGTGTGTGTGTGTATATATATATGTATATATATATATGTATACATACATATATATACATATATATATGTGTATATATATGTATGTATACATACACACACACACACACATATATATATATATATAATATTTATAGTTTTATGTGATTCTTTGATTCTCTTGGAGATAACGGGTTCAATTTTTGGCACGAACGATTAATTACTAATTTAAAGTTACTAATTTATTGATCACTAATTCTTCGTTCAAAATAAAAGATTTTTTGTAATTATTTTGTGTTTTCTATGCAAGATCAAATTTTGATAACATTTCCAACATAATAGATTTTGAATTTTTCTTATTGCACTATAGTCTATATTTTATATTTTATTTACACTCTAATCTATTGCATTAAAGATTCACTAATTGTGTCGTTTTCTATCCAATTAAATTATCGTACAACTTGGAAGTCAAAACAAAGTTAATATACCCAACAACTCAAAATTTCAACAACATTAATTCAGTACACAACTTGAAATTTGAGCCAAATAAAAAGAAAAAGAAAAAAAAAACAAACTTTATAACTTTCATAAGATTAGAACATATGACAAGAAACATCTCAGTTGTGGATCAATTTTCTTTTGCTGAAACAAGAATTTGAATGCCAAAATCGATTTCTTCCAATTTAATTAATGTTATTTTCATTCTTAATTAGTGCTATTTTCAGCCGATAGCTTGGGTGGAGTAGGGCTGGGTTGTGAGGTTGGGTTTGCTATTAAAGTTCGCATGAATGGGTACAACAAATTGGGTTTTACTTTTAAATTATTAATGAATGGAGATAGTAATTTTGGATGAACTGGAGTAGAAATTTTGTTAATGAAAGGAGTTATATTTGTTTGAACAAAATGGGTTTTATTGTTTTAAATAAAATGAGGTAGCGTTTGGTATGCAGGAATAAGAGATGGAATGGAATAAACCATTGAGGGTGAACGAATAAAAACATGTTTGGTTGGTGAAGGTAATGGAATGAACCATTACTTAGTTGATTTCATTCCCTCAAATTCATTCCATCCACTCCCTCTTTTTTTTTTTTTTCATTCCATACCTTCTTTCATCATTAGTCACCAACACCACCCACCAACCACCACCGACCACTAAGATCATTCGTCACCAGCAACCACCACCGGCCACCACTACCCCGGGAACACTATCGTCGGACATCGCCACCGCTGCCGCCACCGGAAACCACTGAAGGCCACCACCACCGGCCACGGTCGGCGCCGGAAACCACCTCCGAAGGCCACCGCCGTCGTCGGGAACCGCCACCGCCGTCGTCGGGAACCACCACCGCAAGAAACCACCTCCGAAGGCCACCACCGCCATTGCAAGAAACCACCTCCGAAGGCCACCACCGACATCGCAAGAAACC
>BJCM01210401.1:0-20779 GCA_018326385.1 Flaveria bidentis
GCTCAATCGCACGACTGAGTTCATTCGCATTCCCCAAACGCACGATTGGACTCATTCGTACCCTCATTCGTACGACTAAGAACCCTATTCGGACTGTTCAACTGCATTAGTTCATTCGACCGACTGACTCATCCGCATTAGTTCAGTCGCACGATTGAACCATTCGCCTAGTTCAATTGCCCGAATAAGCCCAATCGCATACCTTCATTCGCACACATAAACAGTTTGTTTAATAGTAAAGTTAAGTGAAATGGAGGACCAGTTTTCAGCATATACAACAAGTAGAGACACTCGCATTCAGAATCTACTGCTATTGGAGAACGAAGTGGGAATTCATAATAAACCCCCAAAGCTTATCACGTTAGACGACTACCCACAATGGACAGATGAGTAAGTCATGCGACTGAACAAATGCAGATGAGTAAGTCATGCGAGTGAACAAATGCGGATGAGTAAGTCATGCGACTGAACAAATGCGGATGACTAAGTTCATGTGACTAAGCAAATGCGGATGAACATTGACAAATGTGGATGAGTAAATTCAATGCGGATGAAAAAATGTGGATGAGTAAAAGAAATGTGGATGAGTAAAAGAAATGTGGATGAACAAAAAGAAATGCGGATGAACAAAAGGGGAAATGCGGATGAACACGTAGAATATTTTCTGACTTTTTGGGGAAAAAGTGTAATGTAGGCTTTGACTTGGGAGGTTCCTGGGGGCCATGTAAGTTGACTTTTTGAGGTCATAGATGTTATGATGGGCATGTTATGATGAATGATTGATGCTTATGCATGATGGTGTGTATGATGTATGTTATGTATGTATGATGATGCCTTGTATGGCGGTGTTTTATGTGATTATGTTTATGTTCATGTTATGTATGTGTATCTTTCTTGCGGCTTTACGCGTTATAGTTGTGAAAGAAATGATAAAGTATTATGTAACGTAAAGTGAAAGATAATGAAAGAGGAACATAATGATAGAATGCATGCATTAATGAAAGAGAAAGGGTAGAAAGCCCTGCAAGCAAAATGTACAGAGGTGCACGGCTCTAAAATGTCGTAAGCTCAACTGCGTATGGTTTAGCTAACCCTTAAGGATACACACAGGGGTTCCAATCTTTGGGACTTACCAACAGTGTGGTATATAGTTTATAGTGATTACTCACCTCGGTGCTCATGCCAAGCTATGTGCGGTGTAGAAGTCATTTATGATCTTCGGCCCAGTACCCGAGTAATGCATAATGTTAGGGGTGTAGTATACAGTGGTTTATAGTGATTACTCTCCTTGGTGCTGGTGCTGGGTTACGTGTAGTCTGGAAGTCATTTATAATCATCGGCCCAGTACCCGAGTTATGCATAATTTTGGGGGTGTAGTATACAGTTGGGATCTTTGTCGCTTACCCTAGTGCTAGTGCCAGGCTATGTGCGGTGTGGAAGTCAATTATGAACTTCGGCCCAGTACCCCATTTGTTTGGGGCATAGCTGATGACACTGACCCAGATAGTGATAAAGAATGTGATAAAGAAGGAAAGGGTTAAAGAACGTATGTGATGAATAGTAATAAAAGATAATAATAATATTATCTATGTGTACGTATGATGTGTGATCACATGCAAAAGTAAAGAACGTTTTTAATGAATGTAAAGTATGTTTTATTATAAAACTAGAACTCACTCAACAACGCTGACTTTTTATGCATTTTTCCAGTTGGCAGGTAAAGTTGCTAAGGATAGCACGGGGCAGCTACTCAGCTCTTTTGGATGACATCCATATTTATATTTCTTTTGTGTTGAAATGGGACAAGTATTTTGTAATTTGATAACAGTGAATTATTTTGCAAAAGCATTTATAATGAAAATGTTGTTTTTAATGTTTCCGCTGCAACGTTTATTTCAAGTTAATGTAATTATATGTTTTATGAGCAATGATTGGCTAGCTGTAAGCGTCCCGGAAACGTATATCTTCCAGAAAAGTTGGTAGGCACGCCTTTCAATACCTTGAATATGGTTGGCCTCATGTGAGGGATAGGAATAGCAGGTGCATAGACAAGGTTACTCTGATCCAGTTCACAGTTGATTATGTGCCGAATAAACCTAAGATACATGTAGAATTATTCCCTTTGAAGGTTTCCCCTGAGGTCTTTCAACACAAATCTTGAGTAGTTAAATCTGAGACCCTTTACCAACCCGTGAACAAGGCATCCTAAAGCATAAGGAATTTGATCCCATCCACAAGACTTGTTGGACAAACAGTGAAGGACAATGTGAAGCAAAAGCTTCCAATTATTGGAGAAATTGAACCTATAGATGGTTGATCTGCTCACATCTCCACCATATCCCATTTGGGTATATGTGTTGTCTAAGTCATTTTTGGGGAATCTAGTAGAAGAACCCTCATCATGGAACTCTAGGTGCTCCCTAATGGTTTGTTTAGATATGAGCTATTCTTGGCCACAAAACCTAATGACCCTTACTCCGTTCAGGGTATCAATTTGAGCATTTCCCAAGAACTTTGCCATATGGTTTGAGTAAAGTATAGGGTTAATAGTTAGGGTTGTGAAGTAGGTGGACTGGGTTAGGAAGTAGATGATTTTAGAGAAGTCAACATTCTTGAAAGAGTCAAGGAGTGTGACTTGGTTGGGTAGAGGGTTTAGTGCCATTGTTAGAAACTTACTGAGGAAGTGAAGTTTGATTTAGGAGTAAAAGTGAAGATTAAGGAAACATAGGGTTGTGAAAGTGATAAAATGATTAAGGGAATAGGTCGGAAGTATTTAAATTGGTGAAATGACGGATGGATAAGGTGAAATGACAACATAGAGTATGATGTGACAATGGCGATAAGATTAAAACCATGTAAAATATTTTGACATCATTAATAAAATCATTACCTTTTACAGAGTGGGGTCCAAAAGATTTCCGTTACATACTAAAGCTTTCTTCCGAGTGTAAAAGCTTTTCCGAAAGTAGTCTTCTTCCAAATTACTTTCGAAGGTAAATTTTATCCTAAGAAAAATTAACTTCCAAGATTAAGAAGGTCGTCTGAGTGAACAAGTTTGTTAAGCTTCGGAAATAGATTTGATATATCATTAAATGCACTTTCGAGGCTAAAAACTCTTCGAAAGATAAGACTAATATTGCAGGAATATTCCTTCGGAAGATACGTAAGACATCTTCTGAGGGTTAATTTCTCTTCTGAAGGACTCATACTTAGCCAACTTTGAAGAAATGCCTTTTAGTAAAAAGGCTTAGATTGTTTTGACAAAGACAAGACGCATTTTGAAGAGGTTTTTTAAAGGAGACAATCTAATTAATGTTGATCATCCTAATAGCTAAAATAAGTTACTTAAATCTTTGTTCATCAAACGCCTTGGTGAACAAATCAGCATATTATTCATTTGAGCAACTTTGACTAGTTTCTTCAAAATTTCCTCAAGGATATCTCTAATCAAATGATACTTGATGTCAATGTGCTTTGTCTTAGAATGCTTGATAGGATTTTCTGTATAGAAATGTCATTCTTGTTGTCAATGTAGATAGGAGTCCTCATGAAGTTGAATCCATAATCTAGCATCTGATTTTAAATCCATAGCAACTTAGCACAACAACTAGCAACAACAATATGTTTAGCTTCAGCAGTTGATGTTCAGACACAGGATTGCTTCTTGCATTGCCATGAGATGATCCTTCCACAAAGATACTAACATCCTCCTAATGTTGATTTCTTGTTGATGTTACATCCACCATAGTCACTATTTGTGTAGCCATAGAGATTGAAGTTGTTGTTTCTTCGATACCAGAGACCTAGTTTAGGTGCTCCTTTGCATATATAAGGATTCTCTTGGCAGCAACTAGGTGAGACACCTTTGAAGCAATATGATATCTTGCACAAATACAAGTTGCCAACATGATATCAGGTCTACTTGTTATGAGATACATCAGAGATCTAATAATTGCCCAATACTAATATTGATTAGTATCCTCCCTTTCAGAGTAAGGACAAAGATTATGATTTTTAGGTATAGGACTATTTGCTGGCTTATAATCCTTCATATCAAATCTTTCTAATATGTCTTTGACATACTTAGATTGATTAATAAGCCTTCTTTCATCTGCTTTACTTGAATTCCAAGGAAGAAATCCATTTTTCGCATGGAGCTGATTTTAAACTTCTTCTTCACAATGCTCTCAAAGTTCTTACATATTTGGTCATTTGAGGAACCAAATATGATGTCATCAACATAGACTTGTACAAGCAAAATGTGTTTCTTAGCCTTTCTTATGAATAAGGACTTGTTAATGGTACCTTTGATGTAGCCATTCTTTAGGAGAAACTGAGACAAAGTTTCATACCACAGCCTAGGTGCCTGGTGGAGCCCATAGAGAGCTTTATCCAATTTGCACACATAGTTGGGGTGTTGTGGGTCTTCAAATTCTAGAGGTTGTCATACATAGACTTCTCTATCTATGTCCCCGTATAGAAAATCACACTTGACATAAAGATGGTAGAGTGTAAAGTTCTTGGATGCAACATAAGCAAGAAATGTCCATACTGCCTCAAGTATTACAACTACTGCAAAGGCATCATTCTAATCAATTCCATCCTCATGTGTGTATCCTTAAACTACTAGTCTTACCTTGTTCTTGATAATCAAACCTCTATCATCTCTCTTGTATCTGAATACCCACTTTATGCCAATGGGTACTTGACCAGATGGTAATGGATATAGGTTTCAAACCTTTGGTCTCTTGAATTGAAGAAATTCCTTTTGCATTGATGCAACCCAACTACTATCTTTCAAGGCTTCTTCTACCTTCTTTGGCTCCATATGTGATAAAAAACATGAGTACAAGCGGACATTCCCATTGTGAGTTTCTCCCCTTGTTCTCACGCCATCAGAAACATTTCCAATGATGTTCTCAACTAGGTGAGTGTTATGAATCCTAAGCCTAGGAATTACATCTAGTTGCATGGATAGATCTAAATTGGAAAAGTTTTGCTTAGGGTTTGAACACTTGGTCCAGTTGATGTCTCACATTCATTCAAAGAGTATTAATTAAATGAAGGAGAGATAACATCAGTATTAATTGGCTGTGGAGCAGCATTAACAGTTGCATGTTCTTTTAAAAGGTTGCTTCTATCAACTTGGTGTTGTGCATTGTTACTAGATGAGTTTTGATGCTTACTTTTTGGCAATTGTTTGAAGCTCCACTAGTTCTTGAGATAGTTATACTTTCATATCTTCAAATAATGGGAGCTTGATTCTTAGCATCTCTTGGAAAACTTGGAATAGGTCTGGGTATCTCAAATAGTTGGTCATCGTCAAAATTACTTTGAGTACATATTCTAGCTGAAACATTCTGACAAGAAGGTTTAGAATAGTTTAGAATAGTTTAGAAATAATTCTAAATCAAAGATATGATCAGGTCCATTCCCCCTAACACAAGGAGTGTACGTATTTACAACAATATTGGATAATTCCTCAAATTATTGATTTTTAATGTTGTAAACTCTACATGCAAGAAAGTTGGAGGAATATCCAACAAAGATATCATCATCCGACTTTTCAAAAATTTTTGCAAAATTGTCCTTTGTGTTAAGTATGTTACACCTGCTGCCAAATGACCTATGAAAGCTAATGAATGGTGTCCTCTTGTTCCATAGCTCATAAGGGATCTTTCCATGTGGCTTAACTACAAGAACTCTATTCTGCACATAGTGAAGATCAATATTAGGTTGGACTCACCTTAGATTAGTTCTTGTTTATGTTTAAACGTAATAGGTCAAATGTTAGTTTAGTTTTGTAAGTATGTTTGTTGTTTGAGTTTTGTTTCCCATCTAAACTATGAGCAAAACTATAGTTTCGCTCATAGTCAGTAGCCTTGTTTTACCCTGCGAAACTTTGTAACACAGTCGGGCGAAACTAAGCTTGGGCATGATAGTTTCGCTAGCGAAACCATCAACTCTATATATAGATTTTGTTTCTTTCATAGTAAGTAATCTTGCAAAACTCTAAATCGTGTTATCTTTGTTGCAAGTCTATTTGGTAAGCTGGAATTATATAAAAATATCATTGAGCTCTTGTTCTATTGATTGTATTGGATTTTATTTGTTTATTGTTGAATACTTGGGTCTATTCTTCTTTATTAAATGTGTCTATTATGAGTTTGTTTTTTTTGATATTGTATGATACATTTAATCAATTGTACTGTGATTTGATCTAGTTGCACCAACAAAATGATATCAGAGCCATTGTGCTCTTGATTGTTTCGGGTTTTTGGTTGGTTGAATTAAATATCACAATTTTATCAATTCCGAATTAAATTTAAGTGTAGTTGATATGGAATTGGATTAAAATTGCTTAGTTTTTTGCTTGGGAAAGCTTTGATAGTTATCAGATCTTAAATTCATTAAGATTTGAGTGATTTTGGATCAATTTCGTGTTGAAAAAGGTTTACAGAATCATCCAGCAAAATTATAGATCTTTCCAAGAAACTGTGAGCTTCTTCTAGCGAAACTTCAACTGTTTTGCTCGTTGTGATTGTTTTTGCTTCCTCAGCGAAAGTACCCTCATTGAACGAAACTTCGAAGGTGCTTGTGATCCATCATCAAGTGAAATTGTTGCCAAATTTACATTTGAACAAAAGTTCAAGCTAGTTTCAAGTGAAACTGTCTATGAAACTAGTATAATCAAGTAGTTTGCTCGCGAAACTGCTGCTGAAATTACCAACGAAAGTAGCAACGAAATTACCACATTCCAACGAAACTACTGATTCTTTGACGAAACAACAATGTCTATGATGACAACTCTCACCCTTGCAGATTAGAATAGTGTGGCACCTAATAAACCCCCAAGGCTGATCAATGGAGATAATTTTGAGGATTGGAAGAGGTGTCTAAAAGCATTCATTTACTACACAGATCATAATCAGTAGGAATCAATCATCTCAGGTCCACACATATCGACTGTTACTATTAAAGATGTCGTCTCTCAAAACAAGGACCCAATCACGTTTAATGAAAAGGATCTAAAGTTGATTGATAAGGATCAGAAAGACTTTGGAGCATTTAACTCTGTGTCTCGCACCAAATATTTACAATCGCTTTGCTAAACACAAGAATACCAACTCTCTTTATAATGCATTATGTGAATTTTATGATAGGAATGATGAGTTAGTGAAGGATAACGGTATTTAGGCTTAGAAAGAGTTCAACTCATTTATGGGTTACAAGAATGACATTCTTACTGATCAGACAAACTATTTTCTAATTGTCTCGAGCACTCAAAAAAATATGATGAAAAACTCTCAAATGCTGAACAAGTGAGTAGGTTGTTGGATTCATTCCCACCGCAGGAGTCTACAAGTGAGGATGATGAAACAAGAAAGAGGGTTTACAGATTACAAGCTCGTGGACATCATTAACAAGCTAAAATCATTTGAATTGGTATGATGAGAAGAGAGTTCAATCAGTCCATGATGCCATGATCTAGTTTTCCATAGAATGTTGTACTACTTCCGTTGCAAGCTCGCCAACGCAAGCATCACGACAAGGAAGAATGACTACAAATGTGTCATGTTATCAACTAGGTGGTGGTGTTAACTCTATTAGAGATCAAGCTAATTCAAAAGCTACTTCTGGAACGTCAATCCCATCTGAACCAATGGCATTGTTTGGCATGTTTGCGCAAAGCTACTAGGCACTGGTGGCTGGTGAACTAAAAAGGATAGGGATGACTATGGAAGACATGTATCGGTCAATCCAGTTGATTTAGAAGAAGCTGACATTCAGTGGCAAATGGTGAGGTTGACTCTCGGAGCAAGAAGATTTATGGAAAAGACAAAAAGAAAGAACTTTGGAGGTCAAAATTGTAACTCTAAGTTATGCTTTGATAAATCCAAATTGAAATGTTTTAACTGCAAGCAGTTAAGACATTTTAAAAGAGATTGTCCATTGCCAATTATCACTGATCTAAGCAATTCTGGCGTTCCAAGATTAGTTTTGGGTGGAGAAAAGGAGGAAAGTAAACAAAAAAAAGAGACAGCTTTGATAACGAGTTTCGATTGGAGTGTAGAATCTTAGGAAATGAAGAAGAAATCAATCAAGCTCTTATTGCTGAGGTTATAGAAGAGGAGAAGAGTGTGGAAGAGTTTGATTCTTTTAAGGAATTTACAAGTGAAACAAAAGTCTCTCAGGGTGTTAAGAATGAAAGGAAGGAGTGTGTTGAGAAGAATGGGACTAGTGATTTGATGGTTGATGATTAGAAAGAAGTTGAAGGTGAAAAGGTGAAGTTAGCTGAGAACCAGACAGAAGAGAAGAGCAAAGAGAATAATGATGCTACATCCACTGTTAAGGAAAACGAGAAGAGTACTCCAGTGTGTCAATATGAAAAGGCTCTGACATATGAGAAAGTAGCGATCAGCCTTTCTTATGATGTAATACAAGATATGTGCTCTCATGCTTGCAAGAGAAGGCTATTTGGTGTGCTTAAAGCAAATCATCTGTTGCTTGACATTGAAAATAATTTAAAACAAATTAATGAATAGCTTAAACAAAACAAGTCAAAATATTTTGATACACTAAATAAAGCATTAAAAAATGAATATTTATAAAGAATTGTTTTAGAAAGAAATGTTGAAAATACTTTGACTAAAAGAGTTGCACTTGGTGAGTTTGAAACAAGTAAACTTTAGTCAAAGCTTGATAAATGGACAATTTCTGGAATGAAACATGTTGATTTGTGTAAATCACAACAGGGGGCTAGGATTAAAATACGTTTGGGTTATGAAAATGCTTCAGTTTGTCCTCCTCCTAGTACTTATTATTATTCACCTATGCCTATTCCACACCCTTCAAATGATTTCATTAAAACAAATACTAACAGTCTGTCTGCAAGTGTGAATCCTAAGGACGTGCGTGAGGAGTATGGTTATGGACCTACTAGTGGGCTTGGGTGTAATAGTTTTAGTAAACCTAAACCTTAATGTTTTGTTTTAGATCATAGTTCTAGTTTAAGTATTGTTTTTGTTTCCAAAAAGTCTGTCTCAGACATTGACTCTATGTGCTCTAGTGGTGGTTCCACTTCTTTATTAAATGATATTAGATGTAATGATGATGCTTCTAATGTTTGTATGGATGAGATTGTGAATGATTATGTTATCAATTGTGAAGATAACACAAAAACCAACTGCTTTAAAAAATCTTTACTCATCTCATTCCATCATTTACCTCAATTAATATTTCACAATCTACTGAAAGGGTAATAGCATCTTCTAGTGCAAGCTCATGTGGTAGAAGTACCACATGTACTTTAAATGAGGATGCATTAACATTTGTAAATAACCATTCTTTAATAGACAAAATCAGAACCAGAAAAATGTATGAGACTTATAGTGATGTTGATTTTGGATTGTCTGAATATGATGAGAAAATATGCATAGATAAATTTCCTAACTTGAGGCATAATAGACCTAGATTAAAATCTCATTGCTTCAGATGTGGTGAAGATGATCATGTAGTTAAAACTATCTTAAGCTACATCACAGAAATGTTCATAAGAATTCTTTTGGCAGTAGATTAACTCATCTTGTTAATAATTTCTTTTGCAAAAGATCATCTGCACCAAAGGCTAAAGTTGTTCAAACATGGGTACCTGTTTCTGCAGGTTAATCTGTTCATTCTAATTTTGCAGGAGTCATCTACTAAAGCTATAAATAGTTTTTGGCATATTTATAATGGATGCTCGATACATATGGCAGGGCTAAAGGATTTGTTGACAAATTATCATATCATCAATGAAGGATATTTTGCATTTGCTGGTGACAAGAAAGTGGCAAAATGGTTGGTCAAGGGGAGGTTTCAAATGGATCTCTTACTATGGAGAAAGTTAACTTTGTGCTAGAACTTGCATTCAATCTTTTGAGCGTCTCTCGGATTTATGACAAAGGCATCCCGGTTCTATTTCTCTCCAATGAGGGTCTATTTCTGAAATCCATGTTTGCTATTCTTGAGGAAATGGTGCTCATGCGAGCTCCGAGAAAGAATGATACCTATCTTCTTGACATGGGATCTAAAGAATCAACTTTCACTGTCACTTGTCTTCTATCTAAAGCTTCTTCCTTTGAATCATTCTTATGGCATCGCATATTAGGCCATGTTAATTATAAAAATATTAATAAATTGGTTAAAAACAATCTTGTTAGGGGATTACCATTAAAGGATTTTTCTTTTATTGAGAAATTCATTGCATGTGCCAAAGGAAAGCAACATAAGAAACCTCATAAACCAAAACTTAAAAATAGCATTTATAATCCCATCGAGTTGTTACATACTGATTTGTTAGGCCCAATTAGTGTAAAATCCATTTCTAAGAAATCTTTTTGCCTTGTTGTTACAGATGACTTTTCAAGGTATTCATGGGTGAGGTTCCTAGCTCATAAAAGAGAAGCTGCTGAAGAGTTGAAAAAGTTAATTCTTTCAATCGAAATGATAAGCAAGAGGAAGCTAATGGCTATTCGAAGTGACAACAATACCAAGTTCAGAAATCACATCTTTGACTCCTTCTATGCAAGTAAAGGAATTTTGAGACAGTTTAGCGTTGCAAGAACACCTCAGCAAAATGGTGTTGCTGAAAGAAAGAATTGCACCTCCGCAAAATGGTGTTGCTTTGACAATTATCTTTTGGGCGGAAGCGGTGAACTGTGCATCCTATGTACTTAATCGTGTCTTGGTCGTGAAGGATAAAATGAAGACTCCATATGTATTGTTTTATAAAAGGAAGCCATTGATTGATTTCTTTCGTCCATTCGGATGCTCATGTACCTTGTTGAACACTCATGCCCAGAAAATGAAATTCGGAGTTGTATCAGACGAGTGTTACTTCGTTGGTTATTCATCCTCTAAAAAAGCTTATTGGGTGTATAACAAGAAAACATGTATTGTGCAGGAGTCATTTTATGTTGATTGGCAAGATTATAATTCTTCTAATGTTCAGACTAAACCTGCTTGGTTCTTTGACTCAAATACTATTTTCAATTCCTTCAATCTTCTAGTTTTTGATGATGATGTGTCCTTCTACAATGTCCAAACAAACATTATTCCTCTAGATCTATTACCTCAAACTCCTCACGCTCCTCAAGCACCTTCCAAATCAAAATCTGATTATGCAACTTATATTGATCTTCCATCTTCATCATCATTTGACATTCCACCCTTACTCCTTCGTCATCTATTCTTTCATAACCAACCTCTACCTCCTCTCAAGCATATCCATCACCTCAACCTATTCAACCACCTCAACCATCTTTCCCATTGTCTACACAATCTCAATCCATTAGTCCACCTCAATAAAATGCATTACCTTTCACCACTGATTTTAAATCGCTGAAGGTTCATCCTCATGATAACATAATTGGATTCATTACTAATGGGATCAGGACGTGGTGCAAATCTGGTTTGATAAATGTGTGTTTATTCTGTTATTTTAATTACAAATTGTCCCAAAGAATGTTTATGCAGCTCTTCAGGATCCATGCTAGATTGAATTCCTACAATTAGAGCTTTAATAGTTTAGGAAACTCAAGGTGTGGACGCTTGTTGATCTTCCTCCAAATATATGCCCAATAGGCATGAAATGGGTATCCAAGAACAAACCCGATGATCGTGGCATTATGGTGAAGAATAAATCATGTTTGTTGGTTCAAGGATTTGCCCAAGAAGAAAGATTGACTACATGGAAGTCTTTGCTCCCATAGCCCATCTTGAAGTAATCAGGATCTTTCTGGCTCATGCCGAACACAAGCAATTCAATGTCTATCACATGGATGTTAAATGTGTCTTTCTTTATAGAGACATTGATGAAGAGATATATGTGTGTCAACCATCAGGGTTTGAGGATCCAGACTTTCTTGAAAAATTATACAAGCTTGATAAATCTCTCTATGGTTTACATCAAGCTCCTCTCATCTTGTACAAGACTCTAACAAAGTATCTTCTGAGCAATGGTTTCTCTCGTGGAACCATCGATATGACTTTATTCAAAAGAGAGGTGGGTGGTGAGATGCTAATTATGCAAGTCTAGTTGAAGATATTATTTTTGGCTCCACCAATCCAAAGTTTTGTCGGGAATTTGAGGAGGTTATGCAAAGTCGCTTTGAAATGAGCATGATGGGGAGATGTTCTTTTTCTTGGGTCTGCAAGTTGAGCAGAAGCCTGAAGGAATTCTTATTAATCAGTAGAAGTATATCAAAGAGATTCTAAAAAAATCACGATGGATGACGCTTCTTCTGAATTAACTCCATTCATAACTCAAACATGCCTCACTCCATACGAGAACGAGAAATCTGTTGATCCTCATCTGTACATATCCATGATCGGTTCCCTAATGTATCTTGCAACAAGTCGTCCAGACATCACCTTTATTTTAGGATATTGTGCTCTATACCAAAATGACCCTAAGGAGTCTCATGAGAAGGCAGTAAAACGGATCTTGTGTTATCTTAAAGACTCCTCTTGTTTAGGTCTTTCGTATCCTTATGGTGGAAATTTTGATTTACATGCTTATTCTTATAGTGATTCTAATGGTTGTAGGTTAAATAGAAAATCTGTCAATGAAGGCTGTCAATATCTGGGAAATTGTCTGGTATCAGGGCAGAGCAAGAAACAAACTATTGTGTCTCTTTCCATGGGAAGGAAGAGTATATTGTTGCTTCAAGTTGTTGCTCACAAGTTTTGTGGATACAACATCAGATTATTGACTATGGAATCAACTTTCTCCATACTCCATTACTTTGTGACAATAAAGCAACCATTGGGATCACAAAGAATCCAATTCACCATTCCCACACCAAGCACATTGAGACAAGGATTCATGCAGTACATGATGCTCAGAAGAAGGGTTTTATTGATATTATTCCCATTGACACTAAAAATCAAAAGGCTGATCTTTTCACTAAAACATTCGATAAACCTCGTTTTTATGAACTGATCTCCATGTTAGGATTGATATCTTTTTAAAACCAGGTTTTCTTAATTGTCTCATGTCAATTTTGCACTTAATCTTTTTCTGTTTTTGTTCTTTCCTTCTTTTTATTTTTAAGCTCCATAGTCCATCATTATTTTACATAAAAAATAATATATTAAAAAAATTAATAAAAAATGAATGACACATATTTTTATTTCTCTTATGTTGCTGATTCATAGAAATTTCGGGAGGGAATAAGTCAATTTTATCAGTCTGTTTTGCAGAATAAAATCTTTGTTTCCTGAAAGATTTGAAGGAGGTCAACGGTCTTGTGTTGGATATGCATGATAAGCTTAGACAGAATGTGAAGTAAACAATGATCTTGTGGCTAAACTAATAGGATAAGAAGCTTATTGACTTGGATTATCTCCTTGATATTTTTGGCCTTCATAAAGTTTCAAGTCCTTGTCCAAAATGGATCGAGAACATGATGTCTCTTCTTTGATGTGTCTTTTTTAAAGTTCTCCCTCCCTATATTATTTATAATGTGTTACTTGCTAGTTCCTTTTGTATCAAAGAAGCTCCTTGTTGTATATTATTACGTGCTTATCTCCTCTGTTATGTGTGAACATTGACCTGGAGTGATGATCTCCTTTGTTATATGTAAGTATAGACCTAGAGCTCTCATCAGCACGTTATGATGATCTTCTTTATTATATGTGAATATAGACCATAATCTCTCATTTGTCAACATCAAATGATTATCTCCTTTGTTATACGTAAGTATAGACTTGGAGCTCTCATCATTTGAGAATAATAAGGTCTGTGCTTCTTTTGTATAGATCTTTTTGTGCTCACCATGGGATAATCAAGTAGAGTTTGTCATTTTCTTCAATACATCATGAGGACAGGATGAGTTTCTTTGCCAAATGTCTGCAGTGACTAAGTCATTTAAGTTTCTTATAACAAACCAAAAACATGATAACAAAAGCTGTAGTTCACTTGTTAAAAAAAGAAGGCATGGGTTTAAAATATATCAACACTCCCGCCAAATCCCTAACTATTTAAAATTTTAATAATTTTAATATATTTAAGAAAATACTTAAATGAGAAGTACAAGTAGGGACACCACCATAATTTCTTAATCATCTACCTTTACAGGTAGTGACCCCTCCTTAACCATCATCGGCCTATCGTCGCCATTGCATCAGACCATCGCACGTTCACACCGACACCGTTGCGTACCATCGCCCCATAGCCCGCAATCCCTCTCCATCATCCTCCTTTCTGATTTGCGAATGAAATCAATATCATCATTCCTATCTATTTAAATTGTAGGGGGTTTACTAAAAAAATTGTTGGAGCATATATTGTCATATATAGTGTGTCCATCGCTTGACGAATAGTCTGGGCTTAATGTAATACCACCTGATATGTTGTAAACACATGAAACTGTGTCATTCGCAGGAGCATATGCGAATGAGACTCAGTCGTACGAATGAGCCATGCTAATGGACCAGTCATGCGACTAAGAGATGGTATTGGGCAATTCGTAAGACTGAACCACAAGTATGATCCAGTCATACGATTGAAACATACGCATGGTCTAATTGTACGAATGGGCCCAGTCGCATCTGATATGGGCTGAAGCCTATAAATACCAGTTTCATTGTGTATAAAGGGCTAAGGAGTATGCCCGGGGCCCAGGTGCTGCCGGATGAGAGGGGAGATCATGCTCGATCTCCCCTTGCCAAGAGTCGTGATTCTTATGTTTAACGAGCTTGTAATCAATAAGTGTTATCAATGAAATCATTTTATTATTGTTCGTTATCTTCTTTGTCTCTTGATTTTGGTTTTGTTTCCTTCCTTCAAAAACACGCTCGGATGTCAACCGATTCAGCGAATTCACAATTGGTATCAGAGCCAGTTACTGCTAGAATGATCTAACAATCATTCTAGCAACCCGAGCTCTTGATTTCTGGATCTATTTCATGTTCTTTGACGTTAAATCCACCTCGTGTTCTTCGTGTTTTGCTTAGATCTTGATATGTGTGTTGCTTCTTGGTTAAAGTCGAACTCGGAACCACATTCTTATCACCCTTGCGAATCTGATGATGTCTATTTTGTTTTGGTTCATGTAAAATTCATCAGATTAGGGTTTTTGGCAGCCATGCTGGCTGCAGATCTGAAAATCTACGTGTAGATCCGCTCATGCGACTAGACCATGCTAAGAGACCATTTGTACGATTGGACATCCTAATTGACCATTCGTACGACTGGACCATGCTAATGGACCATTCGTACGACTGGACCATGCTAATAGACCATTCGTACGACTGGTCCATGCCAATGGACCATTCGTACGACTGGATCATGCTAATGGACCATTGGTACGACTGGACCATGCTAATGGACTATTGGTATGACTGGGCCATGCGACTGGACTAGTCTTATGTCCAGTCGTGCGACTGGACCAGTCTTATGTTCAATCATGCTACTAGACCAGTCTTATGTTCAGTCATGCTACTGGACCAGTCTTATGTCCAAGTCATGGTACTGGACCAGTCTTATGACTAGTCGCACAAATATATCATTCGTATCATCCATTCAAACGAATGTGATATTTTTCCTCCATGTCATACAAATGAACGGTGTTCCAGACCAAAAAAAGGGTCTGGAACTGCCTTATGCACATATTTGAGGATGAGCAAAGCACATTCACCCTGGGGTTCTTTTGTCAAATAAGTTCGATGGATACCCCATTATCTGTTGGACTTCCAGGATAGATAATGTAGTTAGAACACAAAAGAGAGAAGAGGAGATGTCAGCAGTCGATGCTGATTTTTTGGGGTAGTCAGGAGCGTCTAAATATTTATGGGCCAATCAAGTTATACTTATGTGCACAGAGAGGATTCTAATTCTTAGGGGGAATCCATGTATAGAGAAATAGAAGACGCAATCAGAAAGTGATGATGTGAGCTAGTATCTGATGATGAATCTGAGTGCATGCTGATTTGTTTGAGATTGTAAGCTGTGGATTGGAACTTTCTACTTTTTGCCCAATACACCGTATGAAGACGCAAGGAGAGCACAATGTTTATATATTGGGATATGCTGAATTTGAGGGGAAATTTCTGCAGGTGTTAATGTTAATCAGGTTATTCTGTGTGAAGATTGGAACAATGGAATACTGTTCATGTCATTATTTGGAAAAATCAGTTATATGGGGAATCATGCTGCTATGATGGTGTTTTGTAAGGCCCCATTCCCGAAGACCTCATAGTTGGTCATTCAAGCATTAAATGCCTTAAAACATTATAAATTTACAACTTAAGCAGTGGAATCATTTTAACAAAAACCATTCATTTCATTAAAAGACTGTTGTTAAGCATTACGCATTTGTTTAATCAATTACAAAATAACTGTTTAATTGCATTACAAAACAACAGCAATAAGAAATACGAATGAATTCAGTCTTTTCCTGCCGAGTAGTTTCACCCTCGTGCCATCCTCAACAATAATTACCTGCCAACTGAAAATGTATAAAAGTCAGCGTTACTGAGTGAGTTCTAGTTTTTAAAAGTAATAAAATACTTTTTGTATGTTGTATATGAAGTTACTCTTTTCTGTGAAATACAACTCTTTACATTGTATACGAGCACGCATTAACTATATGAACATATATTGTTTGTTCTCTTTACTGTATGCCTTGTTTACTCTATATTCTTTTATCTTTATCTTTCACTTTCTGTATGGACCAATGAGCAATACCCCATACTGTATGCGCGGTGGAAAACGGGTGATGGGCCATCTATATCCCTCAAAAGGGTTCTGTTTACTGTATTCAAGGCCGACCCAATCACCCAGAGCATGCTGCAAAGGTCCTGCCAATCTTAATTAACTGGCCCTGTGTGCATTGTAGGGCAGCTAACCCGCAACATGGTCGAGCTAACGACAACATGGTCATGTAACTCCTGTAAGCTTGCAAGACTTGTTAACATTTATAATGTTCCTCTTCTCTTCTTTATTGCTCTTTCTCTTATTATTACAATATACTTTACGTTACGATAATAAACATACCACGTAAAGTCACACACTATAAGTAATAATAATAATAGCAATAATGATAATAAGGAACAATCATAAGGCAATCATAATCATGCATGAAACTCATCATTAATAAGCCCTAGTCAAACCTTGGTCAACACCCTAAGAACACAAACTCCTAAGAATCTGTAATAAATTCTAAGTGTTAGGCGCTTAGACACTATTTGGGCGCATGGGCCCTGTTTGGGCGTTTTAGTACTATACTGGCGCATGAGTCAACACATAGCTGCTTTAACACTTAGGCGCATGAACCATTCAGGAGCATGGACACTATTCGGGCGTATGACCCATTCGGACACATGGACACTTAGATGCATGGGTTTATTCGGGCGTATGGAAACTTTGGCGCATGGAAATATTCAGACGCTTGGGTACTATTGGTGCGCATGGCCCTACACTTAGGTGTCTGTCTAATTTTCTAGGCGCATGAGGGCACTGTTCAGGCGCATGGGATACACTTATCATTTCTAAGGCAAATCCCAGGCGCATGGACCTTATTTAGGCGCATGAACCATCTGTTCAACCTGTTTCTAGGATAATTTCGAATCCAAACATCAAACCTTTCTGTTCTAAGCTTACCAAGGCTATTCTAAGCATGAACAACCTATAAGCATCTAAGAACCATCATCAAACATGCATAATACATACAGGTAAACATACATTAACATTGTAAAAACCGTTTTAATACATTTTCAGCCTCAAAGAGTTTAAAACAAGTAAAACCGGGGTCTAGAACTCACCTGGTGCAACTTGGGTGTTTCTTCCTTCTAAGCCTTTTGCAACTGAGTTCAAACACCTAAAAACCCCACCAAACACACACACTGAGCACATACACAAACACATAAGCACATAAACATATAACCGGGACAAAAACCCAACATGAACACTTAAAACCACGAATTCTTACCTCTTCTTTTCTTCTTCTTCCAAAAACCGAAGTTCTCTGCTCTTTCTCTTCTCTCTCTCTCTCTAAAACCGATTGGAGGGTGGGCGGCCATGCCCACCTTTACACCATATTTTCAAAGAAAGTGTCCTTTTGGACACTTTTAGTCCCTCTACTTGGGCTTTATTGCTTTTCTTTCTTTTATTCTTCATTTCTTGTCTTTGTTTTAAAAATAACCAAGTGTTACAAGTCCACCCCCGTTTTATATGTTTCGTCCCCAAAACATGTTATTCCTCAAACAGACGAGGGTAATGCTGCCTAATCTCCTCCTCAGTTTCCTATGTAGATTCGGATCCCTTCTTGTGCTTCTATTGTACACGCACAAGAGGAACCACTTTATTCCTCGACCTCTTCTCTTTACGATCGATGATTGCCATTGGCTGCTCCACATAATTGAGCCTTTCGTCTACCTCGATATCTTCCAGTGGGACAATCATGTCTTCATCAGCTAAGCACTTTCTCAGATGAGATACATGGAATGTCGGGTGAATTCCACTTAACTCATCTGGTACCTCCAATCTATAGGCCACCTCTCCTACTCAAGGAATGATTCGGAAAGGGCCTATATACCTTGGGCTTAACTTGCCCCGCTTCCTGAATCGGATAATACCCTACCAAGGTGAGACCTTCAACATAACATGGTCACCAACCTGGAACTCAATCGGTCTGCATCGTTTATTGGCATACGACTTCTGTCTATCTTTAGCTGCCTTCATGAAGGCTTTAATCTTCTCAAGCTTCTCGGTCGTAGCCTCGATTATGTCGACGCTCCCCAATTCCTTCTGACCCATATCACCCCAACAAATGGGTGTTCTGCATCTCCTACCGTATAGCATCTCGTATGGTAGCATACCAATGCTGGAATGATAGTTGTTGTTGTACGAGAATTCAGCTAACGGTACGTGGTCATCCCAACTTCCCCCAAAATCAATCACACATGCCCGAAGCATGTCTTCCAATGTTTGAATGGTCCTTTCTAACTGACCATCAGTTTGGGGAGGATAAGCCGTGCTAATATGTAACCTCGTCCCCATGGCATCGTGGAATTTCTTCCAGAATTTAGATGTAAACCGGGTGTCATGATCAGATACAATAGACACCGGCACACCGTGATGAGTTACAATTTCCTTGATGAATAGATCTGCCAACCTCTCAGATGAATATGTCTTGCGGATCTATAGGAAGTGAGCACTCTTCGTCAGATGGTCAACAATCACCTATATGGCATCGTATCCTTTCGGAGTACGCGACAGCTTCGTAATGAAATCCATGGTGATGTGATCCTACTTCTATTCCGGTATATCCAAAGGTTGGATCTTTCCATATGGCTTTTGGTGTTCGGCCTTCACTTGTAAACAAGTAAGGCACTTACCCACATACTCCACCATGTCGCGCTTCATACCCAGCCACCAATAATCTTTCTTCATATCTTGATACATTTTTGTGGCACTAGGGTGAATGGAGTATCGAGTCTTGTGAGCTTCATTCATAATCTTCGCTCGTAGATCCCTAAAACGAGGAATCCACACATAACCGAATTGGGTTCTAACACCAAGTGTGTTTTTACCCAATTCCCCAACCAGACCTCTCATCCTTTCAGAGTTAAGATGATCTTCTTTCAGTGCCTCATCTTGAAACTCTTGGACTTGCTTCATCACATCAGAGGTCATGATTAGTTGATATGCTTTTACCTGAATTGGCTCGGGCCTCTCCTTTCGGCTAAGAGCATCAGCCACCACGTTGGCTTTGCCCGGATAATAGTGGATCTCGCAATCATAATCTTTTATGAGCTCCAACCACCTCCTCTACCTCATGTTCAGATCTTTTTGCTCGAAGAAGTACTTCAAGCTCTTGTGGTCAGTGAAAATGGTGCACTTTGTCCCGTAGAGATAGTGCCTCCAAATCTTCAATGCAAAGACCATGGATGCTAGCTCCAAGTCATGAGTGGGATAATTGACCTTATGAACTTTCAACTGTCGGGATGCATAAGCTATAACCTTCTCTCTCTACATTAGCACGCACCCCAACCTTGAGTAGGAACCATCTGAATAAACCACCAAATCCTTGCTTCCTTCGGGTATTGACAGAACAAGTGCTTGAGTCAACCTTTCCTTTAACTCCTCGAATGCTTGCTCTTGAGCTTGACCCTATATAAACTTTACATCCTTTCGGGTCAACTTGGTTAGTGGAGAAGAGATCTTGGAATAGTCTTGAATGAGCCTTTGATAATATCCCGCCAACCCCAAGAAACTACGAATCTCGGATGGCGTCTTCGGTGACTTCCATTGCATCACTGCCTCTGCTTTTGCCGGGTCCACCATGATTCCATCAGGATTCACCACATGACCCAAGAATTGAACTTCGCGCAACCAGAACACGCACTTGGAGAATTTGGCATACAACTTCTCCCTTCTTAATGTCTCCAACACCTCCCGATTGTGACTGACATGCTCTTATTCGCTCTTCGAGTATATCAGAATATCATCAATGAACACAATCACTGATCTATCCAACATAGGCCGGTACACCCGATTCATCAAATCCATAAAGGCAGCTGGCGCGTTAGTTAGACCAAAAGACATAACAAGGAACTCGTAGTGTCCATAACGCATACGGAAAGCTGTCTTAGGAATGTCTTGTTCCTTCACCTTCAATTGATGGTAGGCAGATCGTAGGTCTATCCGCGAGAACCAACTGGCACCTTGGAGCTGGTCGAACAAGTCGTCAATCCTTGGTAACGGGTACCGATTCTTCACCGTCAACTTGTT
>BJCM01210402.1:0-19800 GCA_018326385.1 Flaveria bidentis
TTCTATTTTGGTTGTTATATCTTGTTGATAGCTTGTTCAAACACATATGAATGATCCTTTGCTCTTGGGTTTGTTATTACAAAGAAAAGAACCTTAATTTTTCAGATTATGAATCATATTATTAGGGCTTTTATCCGCTGCGTTTTCATGTTTAAAATGGTTAAACAACTTTGATTTTGGTCTATCAAACCCATCAGTCCAGGCCTCAGGATGAATCAAATAATCCTGAGAAAGTGCATGAAAAGGATGCTCGAACAAATCCGATTCAAGTAAATCCTCTGGCATCAGGAAGACACATCGTATCTTGGACTTACACTACTAATCGAGAGAGACAGCATGTGATCAGAGATCAAGCTATTGAAAATGTCTACACATGGCATGACATGTTCAATCTACCTCTGTATGATCTTTTTGAGATGAGAATATCTTATGAGAGTCTGAGTGATCTTGAACACCTAATGAAGAAAGGATTAGTCATCATCATGATGAGGACTGTTGATATCTGATGTTTTCAAATGTTTTGGTAGCATCAGCCTAGGGGCATTTGTAAGGTTCAGCAAAAGGTTGATGCATTCAAAACATCCAATTACATCCAAATGTTTTTCTTGCATGCATGCATAGAAGTTCCGTGTATAATACTTCGGAATTTTCACACTCTGCCTTAGAAAATATTCTAAGTGTAAAATCTTCTGAAGCAAAGACCAACATCTTTTGAAGCTTAAAGTGAAGTCTTTCAAATCTTCAAGGACAGAGTATTTCGAAGCTAAGAAGTGAAGACAAATTATCTTCCGAAAACTTTTGAAGTCATGCTTTATCTAATGTACTTTACCATAAAGCTGGAACCACCTTTCCGCTCCAACTCTGTTGACTCGCCAACTTTCACAAGTTGGTAAAAAGGTCCATGCTTTTCGTAATTGTACATTGAGTTCTTGAGTCTTTTACTTTCTACTTTATATACTTTTATCCTTTTTGTAATATATTAGGATTTGAGGTATGGCATGTCATAGTCACTAGTCAAAAGGCAATCTGCCTTTTGACTTTACATTGATTTTGTTGTTGTCTAGATCATGTATCTAGCTGGACTTCAAAGTATGGCCTGCTGTAGGATGTATTATAAGTGTCTCAAGTATTTGTAACTTATTTTAATGCTTGTACACTTGCAAAAAAACTTGAGAAAAATATACAACATCCATGGAAACCAAAATGCTTGTGTTGTTTTTTATTTTTTTTTCTATCTCATATTTGCTAGTGTTCTAAGTGTCAATCTTATGTTACTAGTTCCCTATTGTTATCTTTTAAGTGTTCTAAACTTTTGCTCCATGTTATGTGTTGTGTTGCAACTCTCTTACAAAGTGTTCATCCGCAGATAGTTCATCCGCAGATTGTTCTTACACTTAGTCAATTTACAAAATTGACTAAGTACACTATTATTCCTACAATCACACATATAAATCAACATTAATTGGGTTAACATATATATATATATAAATATATATATATATATATATATATGTATATATATTTATATATATATATATATATATATTCATTACATACAAGAAGAAATATGTAAAAAAGTTTATTACAAATTTAAATTTAAAGTACTAAGCCTATGTAATGAATCTAGACATATTGGAACTAGATATAACAATACTCCCTTTAGGCTTAGACACTTGTAAAAAGTTCATCAGACTTGAAAGCTCTTTAACTCTTGATACAACCTTCTTGTTGAAATATGAGACTACAACCTTTTGATCATCCAAAGTGTACTAGATCTCCATGCGGTTGATATTTTTTAATGTTTCAAAACTTAGACCAAGTAGATCCTCTTTAGTGGTAAGATTTGCTAAAACATTGTTTTTGTTCACAATCTCTAGCTCACCCTATTCAGAAATTCTTACCTCAGTGACTTCTGGTATCTTTGTTACCTTTAGCAGACCAACCTCAAACTTTCTCCTTTTATAGGCCTTCGCATGCAGTATCTCAATAACTTAAATTATGTGCATATATAAGCATATGTCAAATTGAGCATTTTCATCACTGAGCTTAGGGAAATACTTATCATCAAGATAAAAAGTGTAGCTTGGGTGTAGAAGTTTGATTTCCACCAAATCAAACAGCCTTACGCTCTTTTCCTTCTTCGTAGAATCATTACTCAGCAGTACTAGCTCCTTTGTTCTTTCTACATATCTCCACTCAGTAATGGGATATGTATATTGGTTACCTTCAATGGTCTTTATTGATGTTGAGCTTCTATTTGAGTATCCAACTCTCCTTAAGAATTCATAATCAACTAATGTGGAGGAGCTAGATTTTGACCTTCTTTGCCCTTTTTTTCTTCTGTTATGCTTAGAGTCCCCCCTCTTGCTTCTTTCAGTACATCATTTTTGCACTTAGTCTTCAACTTACTCACAGCCATAGAAAAATCTCTACCTCTTGGATATATTACATAGTTGGTGATGATTATAATTTGCAGATCATGAATAGCTGAATCAAGGAGAGTCAATATTGTTTCAACTAAATGGAAGTATTGAATCCTTCCAGAAGTTCTCTTAATGACTGGACAATCCTAGTTTGGATCATATTTTCAGGACATAATCATGTTCTCTTCAATAGATCCGGGAGTTGTGAGATGATCAAATATTTGGATGAGAGTTGACTTCTCTTAAGTAATTTCCCTTATAGTTGTACCAAGTGGCCATACTTTTCTTAGTATCACATTTCTTGGTTTTTTGATTAGTTTCTCTTTACCTTAATGCCTGTCTTTGCTTTCTGCAAGAACTGGTTCAGCAAAAGTGGCTTTGGCTTGTTGAGCATTGGCAGGGTTTGGTGCCTCAATTCTGAATTTCACACCTATCTCCAACTCCACCTTCATGACATACTCGATCATCTTGATAATTAAGCTTATGCAGTTTGTAATTATGACTTTATAACCAGCATGTCATGTTATACTTGGTAAGTTTGGTTGTGTCACAATTGCCTAAATCTTGCTTGATTTTCTGAATGGCTTGAAATTTGGAGTATGTTTCATAGTTGCAGACAGGAAGCATAAATCTTGCAATCTCAAACTCTTTTAGCACATTCTTCATTTTAGTCATGTTCAAATTTCTCAACCATATTATGAAGATCATGCAAGGTTGGACTCACCTTCGATTAGAATGTTTATATTTGCTTGTTATAGGTCTTATGTTAGCTTACTTTTGTATGTAATTTTCTTTATTTTGTTTTGCAGTCCAGGGAAACAATCAGCGAAACTATAGTTTCACTCACAGTCAACTGTTTAGTTCTCTTGGTGAAACTGTTGTTTCTGTCGGGCGAAACTACAATTTCGGCAGAACAGTTTCATTGACAGGGAAACTGTGTGTGAAACTAAGACTGCTATATATAGTTTTGATCCTTATCATTGTTAGTTAATCTTGCAAAACCCTAATCGATTATCCTTGTTACAAGTCACCTTTATAAGCAGTAATTTCACAGAAATATCATTGTGCTTTGTTATTATTGAATACATTGATTGAATTGTTATTGTTCTCAATCTTCATTATTCTTCTTGTCTATTGATTGTATTTGTTATTGATAGATTCAACAACTCATTTGTACTACAAATCAATCAAATGGACCAACAATATGGTATCAGAGCCTTAGTGCTCATGATTTGTTGAGTTATTGGTTGTTTTTGTTCAACATTAAGTTTTCATCAATTTCAGATCAAATTCGTGTGTATTTGAAATGGAATTTGATTGATTTCTATTGGTTATTGGTTGGGGAAGCTCTATTAATCATCAGATCTCAAATCCATTGAGTTTTTGAGGATTTCAGATTGATTTCATGTTGAAAAAGCTTTTCACCTTCGTCCAGCGAAATTACCTGTTCATCCTGCGAAACTACAAGTTCTTTCAGTGAAACCATTGGTGTTATCTTCATTGAGGTTGTTTCTTGCTATCCTGCGAAATTAGTTTCTTTAAAAGAAAGTTCAACAGTGCTTGTGAGTGATTAACAAGCGAAATTGTTTCCGAAAGTATTATTGAACGAAAGTTCAAGCTTGTTTCGTGCGAATTTCTCGGTGAAACTAAGCTGTTTTAGATATTTGGCTAGCGAAACTGCTCCCGAAACCATCTGCGAAACTATGGCAACTCAGCGAAATTAGTTTTCTCAGCGAAACTATTGGCGAACTTATCTTTCATCAGCGAAACTACTTCTTTCCAGCGAAATTGTCTCTTCTTTTGCCGAATTTACTTCATTTCCAGCGAAACTACAATGTCAAAGTTAACCTCACTCACCCTAGCTGATCTAGAAAGTGTAGTTCCCAATAGACCTCTGAGACTCATTAACGGAGATTCTTTCGAGGATTTGAAAAGATGTCTCAAAGCCTTTTTCTTTTACACCGATCGGAATCCATCGTCTCTAGTCCTCACATACCAACTATCACTGTTGGTGATGTTGTATCTCAAAACAAGGACTCGTGTACATTCACTGAGAAGAATCTGAAGCTGATTGATTGTGACCAGAAAGCTTTTGGAGCATTAACTCTCAGCTTTAAACCAGACATCTACAACCGATTTGCAGAGCATAAAAATGCTAAGTCCCTCTTCGATGCTCTATGTGAGTTCTATGATGGTAATGATGAACTAGTGAAGGACATGAGCATTCAAGCAGAGAAGAAATTCAACTCCTTTGTGGGATACAAGAATGAGAGTCTCACAGACCACACAAATCGCTTTTTGATAGTCGTAAGCACACCAAAGAAATACGACGAAAAACTTTCCAACAGTTAACAAGTAAAGAGATTGCTTGACTCTCTCCCACCTCAATGGAGTCTTCAAGTAAGAATGCTAAAGCAGGAAAGAGGTTTCACTAATTACAAGCTGATGGACATCATCAATAAGCTTAAATCATTTGAGTTTGACATGAAGAGAATGGAATTTAACCAGACCATGATGCCTACATCTGGTTTTACACAAAATGATGTATTACTGTCTTCCGCTGCAAGCTCTCATATGCAGACATCAACTCAAGGAGGAATGAATACTGGTAATTTTCAGGAGGTAGTGTTAGTGTTGGGAGAGATCATGTTAATCCAAAGGCAAATGTTGAAACTTCAGTTCCATCCGAGACAATGGCTCTTTTTGGTATGTTTGTTCAGAGTTATGAAGCCTTAGTGGCTGGAGAGTTGAAAGGGAAAGGTATGACAATTGAGGATATGTATCAGGTGGACCCTGATGATCTTGAAGAGACTGACATTCAGTGGAAAATGGAAATGTTGACTCTTCGAGCTCGGAGATTTATGGAGCGCACCGGAATAAAGAACTTTATAGGTCGAAGCTCTAATTCAAAACTGGGATTTGATAAGTCCAAGCTGAGATGTTTCAATTGTAAACAACTGGACATTTTAAACGTGAATGTCTATCACCAATTGTTACTGATTCCAATAATACAAGAGTTCCACGATTAACTACTGAGAGAGAAAAAGAGGATATGAATCACAAAAAAGAGACTGCTTTGATCTCAAATTTTGATTGGAGTGCTGATGTTGAAGAGATGAGAGCTGAGATTAATCATGCACTGGTGGCTGAAATTGTTAAAGGAAAAGGAAAGGTAGGCTGTGAGGATAAGTTTGATCCATTCAAAGAATTTAAAGATGAGGTTGAGTTATCTGTGGAAGAGAAAGGGAAGAAGGATGAGAGTATGAAAGAAGGTAAATCTGAAGGACTGAAGAAGAAAGGAAGTCCATCCATTGAGCAAGGAAAAGGAAAGAATGATGCTACTATCACTGTTGAGGAAAGAAAGTCAAGTACTCTGGTGTGCCTTTGTGAAAAGGCCTTAGCAACAGAAAAGGTGGTGATAGGACTCCCATATGAGGTAATTCATGACATGTGTTCTTTTGCATGTAAAATCAGATTATTTGGGGTTTATAAAGCTAATCGTCTATTAATTAATAATGAGAAAGATTTAAAAAGAAGTAACGAGGAACTTAAAATCAATGAATCTTAATATATTGTTAAACTAAATGAGGCTTTAAAAGAGAATGATCATTTAAAACGAATTGTTTTGGGAAGAAATGTTGAGAATAATACTTTAATTGAAAGATTTGTTCTTGCTAAATTTGAAACAAGCAAACTTCAGTAAAAGTTAGATAAATGGACTATATCAAGAATGAAACATGATGATTTAAGTAAATCTCAATGGGGGGCTAGGATTAAAACGGGAATGGGATATGAAAATGCTAAGGTTTATCCTCCCCCAAGTACATACTGTTATTCTCCTATGCATGTTCCTCATCCTTCTAATGATTTGATCAAAACATATGCTAATAGTATGTTTGCAGGATTAGAAAGTTTAAATTCTAAGCATGTTCGTGAGGACTACGACTATGGACCAACTAGTGGGCTTGGATGCACTAGTCTTAGTACACCTGATTTTCAGCATTATGTTTTAGATCATAAATATAGTTTAAATTCTGTTTTTATTTCTAGTGAACCTGCAACAGACATCGTCTCGTCATGTTCTCGTGATGTTTCTATTTTATCTTCAAATTCTGTACACTGTGACGATGTTTCTAGTTCTGATTATGACAATGGTGCAACTGATCTTACTACAAAGAATAACGAAAAACATAAAACTAAGTGTTTTGAAAAAAATTTCTCATCCCATTCCATCTTTTAATCCAACAAATATTTCTTTATCAAATGAGAGGGTATCAAGTTCATCTGAAGCAAGAACAAGTGGTACTAATACTACTTGTACTTCAGATGACCATTCATCTACTTCTGTAAATAACCATTCTTGTTCTAATAAGTACAAACCTTGTGGCATGTATGAGACATACAGTGATGTTGATTCTAATGTGTTTGAATGTGATGAGGAAATTCACATTGATCACATTCCTACCTCATTACATAACAGATCTAGACTGAAACCACACTATTTTAGGTGTGGTCAAGATGATCATTTAGTTAAGAATTGTACTGCACTACATCATTGTCATGTCAATAAGAATCCTTTTGGAAGTAAATTAACAAAACTGGTTAAAAATTTCTTTTGTAAGAAATCTACCTCTCCAAAAACCAAAGTTATTCAAGCTTGGGTTCCTATCTCACCTGGTTGACCTTTTCTTCATATTGCTGCAAGAGTCATCCACTAAGGTTGTAAATACTGTATGGCATGTGGATAGTGGATGCTCCAGGCACATGACGAGGCTCAAAGACTTGTTGACCAATTATCGGTTATAAATGGAGGTTATGTAGCTTTTGCTAGCGACAAGAAAGTTAGAAAGATGATTTATCAAAGAGAAGTTTCCAATGAATATCTAACTTTGGAGAAAGTTAATTATGTACCCGAACTTGCATTTAATCTGTTGAGTGTCTCTCAAATCTGCGATAAAGACAATTTGGTCTTGTTTAAATCCGATGAACGTCTCTTTTTAAAATCTGAGATTGATATTCCAGAAGAAATGGTACTTATGCATGTTCCACCAAAGCATGATACATATCTTCTTGATATGGGTTCAAGGGAGTCAGAGTCTATTGCTATCTATCTTCTTTCCAATGCTTCCACTTTTAAGTCTCTGTTATGGCATCGTAGATTTGGCCACGTTAACTTTAAAAAAATAAACAAAATAGTCAAAAACAATCTTGTTATAGGACTTCCTTTAAAAGATTTCTCTGTGAACGAAAAATGTGTGGCACGTGCCAAGGGAAAACAACATAAGAAACCACATAAGCCAAAACTTGAAAATAGCATAACTAGTCCTCTTGAGTTGTTACATACTCATTTGTTTGGCCCAATCACTGTTAAATAAATTGCTAAAAATTCTTTCTGTCTTGTTGTAACAGATGATTTCCCAAGATATTCTTGGGTAAGATTTCTAGCTCACAAGGGAGAGGTTGATGAGGAGTTACATAAGTTAATACTTTCAATCAAAACGATTAGCAAGAGAAAGGTCTTGGCCATGAGAAGTGACAACGGTACTGAATTAAAAAATCAAATTCTTGATTCATTCTATGCTACAAAGGGAATTGTAAGACAATTTAATGGTGCAAGGACGCCTCAACAGAATAGAGTAGCTGAACAAAAGAATCGCACCCTTATTAAAGCCGCTCGTACAATGTTGATTGAATCCTCATTACCCATTATCTTTTGGGTGGAGGTGGTAAACTGTCTTCATACGTTCTAAACAGGGTGTTGATAGTCAAGAACAAAATGAAGACTCCTTATGAACTTTTTCATAAATGGAAGCGTTTAATTGACTTCTTTCGACCATTTTGTTGCTCTTGCACTCTATTGAATACTCAATCACAGAATACGAAATTCAGTGCCATGCCTAATGAGTGTTAGTTCGTCGATTATTCCTCTTCTCAAAAGGCTTATCGGGTATATAACAAGAGAACACGTATTGTTCAAGAGTCGTTCTATGTTGACTGGCAGGAGTCTAACTTGTCCAATGTTCAATCTGAACCAACATGGTTCTTTGACTCCAATACTGTGTTTAACTCCATTAATCTTCCTGTTTTCGACAATGATGCGTCCTTCTCAAATGTTCAAAATTTTATCACTTCTTCAACTCCATTACCTATCATTCCTCAAGACCATTCCACCTCTTTAGCAAATGATGCCACATCAGTTGATATTGCATCATCTTCATCATTATTTGATCTTCCACCTCCACCTATTTCCACATCCCTTTCTTCATCACCAACATCTATTTCATCACAGCCTGTACCATCCCTCTCACCCTCATCTACCCATCCACAATCTATCAGTCAACCATCTCTAATCAACCTGCCAATACCCACTGATTTCAAAACATTGAAAGATCATCCTCATGATAACATCATTGGATCTATCACAGATGGAGTATGGATGCAGAGTCAATCTAGTTTGGTTAACATTTGTCTATTCTCTTGTTTTATTTCACAAATTGTTCTGAAAAATGTTCATGCATCTCTGCAGGACCCTTGATGGGTCGAATCAATGCAATTAGAGCTCCAACTATTCAAAAAACTCAAAGTGTGGACTCTGGTTGACCTTCCACCAAACAAATACCCAATTAGCATGAAATGGGTTTTTAAGAACAAACCCAATGACCGTGGCGTTGTGGTGCGAAACAAATTAAGATTGGTTGTGCAAGGATTCGCTCAAGAAGAAGGGATAGACTATACCGAAGTTTATGCTCCTGTCGCCCGTCTTGAAGCAATAAGAATTTTTCTGGCTCATGCTGCCTATAAATAGTTCAAGATCTATCAAAATGGATGTCAAATGTGCCTTTCTTTATGGAGACATTGATGAGGAGATATATGTGTGTCAACAACCTGGTTTTGAGGATCCTAATTTCCCTGATAAAGTTTATAAGCTTGACAAGTCTCTTTATGGTCTTCATCAGGCACCTCGAATCTAGTATGAGACCCTAACATAGTATCTCTTAAGCAATGGATTCTCTCGTGGCACCATTGATATGACTCTATTCATGATGGAAGTGAATGGTGAAATGCTGATTGTCCAAGTTTATGTTGATGATATTATTTTCGGCTCCACCAATTAAAAAATGTGTTAGGAGATCGAGGAGGTGATGCGTAGTCGCTTTGAAATGAGCATGATGGGGGGAGATGTGCTTTTTCCTTGGGTTATAAGTGGAACAAAAGCATGAGGGTATTCTCATTCATCAGGAGAAGTAGGTTAAAGAGATTTTGAAGAAATTCAAGATGGATGAAGCTTATCCTGAAACGACTCCTTTTACTCCTCAAATGTGCCTCACTCCTAAAGAAAACAAGAAACATTTGATCCTTATCTCTATAGATTTGTGATCGGTTCCCTTATGCATCTTACAACAAGTCGTCCCGACATCACTTTTGTTGTAGGATATTGTGCTTGATACCAATCTGCCTCGAAAGAGTCTTATGAAAAAGTTGTAAAACGAATTTTTTGTTACCTTAAAGGCTCTTTTTGTTTAGGTCTTTGGTATCCTTATGGTGGGAATTTTGATTTACATGCTTATTCTGATAGTGATTCTAAAGGTTGCAGGTTAAACAGAAAATCGGTCACTGGAGGTTGTCAATACCTAGGAAATTGTCTAGTTTCATGGCAAAGCAAGAAACAGGCCATTGTTTCCCTCTCTACATGAGAAGCAAAATACATTGCTGCCTCTAGTTGTTCGCAAGTTCTTTGGATACAATACCAGACGATTGACTATGGAATCAACTTTCTCCATACCCCGTTGTTTGTGACAACGAAGCATCCATTGGGATCACTAAACATCCTATTCATTATTCTCTAACCAAGCACATTGAAACACGGATTCATGAAATTCGCGATGCTCAGGAAAATGGTTTTATCGATATTATGCCCATTGACACAAAAAATCAAATGGCTGAGCTTTTCACAAAAACATTTGATAAACCTTGCTTTTATGAATTGATCTCTATGCTAGCTCTAATATCCTTTTCAAACTCTTTTTCTTTAAACTTATTGTTTTCTTAAAAAAATAAATAATAATAAATTTCCACATTTTTCTTAGGTGTAGAAATTTAAGGGGAGCATAAGTAATTAAAAATGAAAAGAGATTTGGGAACTTGAGTCGAGATGGCGGGAAATTGTTGTATATCTTCTGGATATGCTTGTTTGTGCATGACTGGCGTTTAAAATGAGAAATGATAGTAACCGATGTTGTTATCTAATTTACATCTTAACTTTTAATTGCAAATAATATAAAAACAAATAGATTCTTTAATGATATGCTTGGTAGACTCAGCCTGAAGAATAGAGTAGACAACAACATCATGATTTAAATTAAAATATATACTTAAGGATGCCTAGATTTACACAATCATTTTGGCCTACACAAAAACTGAGTCCCAAAAAAATGGATTGAGAATTGATCTTTCACACACAATGATAAGCCATGATTAGTGTATTTATGTGTCTTGTGTTTGTGCTAATCTCCTCTGCTGTATGGAAGTACTAACCTGGAGTGATGATCTCCGTTGTTGTACGATAGTACTGACCTGGAGCTGTCATCGACACATGATTAAATTGTCATCTCCTTTGTTATGCGTGAGTATAGACCTGGAGCTCACACCATCTTGGTCTATGTAGTGTCAAATCATCTAAACGATGAATTCATCACATAATGGAATATTCTGTTGATAATCACTTGCACACTAATGCACAAGCCTTGCTCTATAAAGATCATTACAAAATTCAAGAAATCCAAAGATTGGGTGAGAGTGTTTGCCAAATGATTGTGGGGTCCTAACGAATCATCTACTGCTTGTTGAAAAAGTTAGGGCATGGGTTTAAGTGGACAAACATATTATCAATCGTTATTGATATGTTTGAGAATTTCAAAGTCATTCAAAGACCGTGATTAGATTTAGTAATTAGTGTGATCTCATTGCTTGTTGATGATTAAATTTATCTTTGTGCTAAAGTATATCCTGAGGATGTGATCTCATGATTGATTTAGTTCTCGGTCTTAATAAAATATAATATAATAATTTTTAATAATTTTTTTATAAAAAAATAAAAATCTTTTAAAGTTCAGCGAAATTATACTTTTGCTAACAATTTCGCAAGTCGAAATTGCAGTTTCGTTCGGTAGTCTCACTCTGTGCGAAGTCAATTTCGACTAGACTTTCGCCTGGTGAAATTGCAGCTTCACCTGGCGAAATTGCAGCTTCGCGTGGCGAAATTGTAGCTTCACCCCGTGAAACTCCAGTTTCGCTATCTGTAAAACTATTTGCTACTGAACTCATTTGGTGAAATTAATTTCTCATTTTTGCTCTATCGAATGTTTAGACTTCTTAGGGTTGTTCCGTGGCCTATATGTGTGAACTTGATATTTTGTGATTTTGTTATCGATTGATCTTTAAAACTGCAACATTGTGGGTCTATTCGATCGAGACTCTTCGGTACATTCGCAGTTCTTACTGCGAAAGTACCGATAGTCTAGCGAAACTGAACAAAAGTTCAAGATTTTTTTGGCGAAACTGTGAGGTTATGCTATCCAGGAAACTAAATTTCAGTTTCGCTATGCCGAAATTATAGTTTCGGCTTGTCGAATCTACTTCACTGTCTTGCCGAAACTAATATGATCTTCCTGGCGAAACTATACTTTCACCTACCAAAACTAAAACTCATTCCGCAAAACTATTGTTTCGGCTAGCGAAACTAATTTAATTTTTCTTTATTCTTTATTCTTTTCTTATCTTTATTTCATATCAACTTTTAATCCTTAATTCTAATGCATTTCATATGTTTTTCGGGTTTAAATGGCATATCTAAAATTTCATGAGAGAAACAACATCACAGCCATCTTAGACGATACACATCCTAAAGCAGCCGCCTTTAGAGACTGCATTCACTGGTTGCAAAGATCTCTTATTGCTTATGCTATATCTCATTCTACTACCATCTATGATCTTCATATCAGAGATTTTTGGAGATCAGTTAAGTATGATACGAGAGGAAATAAACAGAGTATTATTGCTAAAGTTTTGGAGAATGAGGTGTCTATTACAGCTGAGACAATCTCGAGGATCCTAAGACTAGACGAAGATTCAGGAGAGGAAGTTTCTATGACTGATGCTGAGGTGTTTATGGTGTTTAGAAGTATGGGATATGAGGGTCTAGCCTTTGGCACAGAAAAGAGATCAAGAAGTCCTTCCTTTCAAAGGAATGGGGATACATAGCGCACGTCTTTATTATGTCTTTAGATGACCATAAAGGTGGATCAGATGGGCTGAATGTAGACTAGGCAAAAGCCCTGGTGTTATGCTGTAAAGGAGAGAAAGCAAACATTGCTAAGCTGATATTCACATGTATGGCAGAAAATGTGGTGGTGCTGATGAAGGATAAGTGACTGTTGTATCATAGATTTCTACAAATGATCTTTGATGATCTAATTCCTAATGAGCCAAGACACGGGGAGGTTAAAAGGTTTATGCAGATGAACACCTATATTTTCGCTGATCGTTGTGCCATCTGTCATGACTTTAGTGGGAAGATCACCCATTTATGGGAAAACATGTACCCACTTAAAAGATGGAATTATATTCGATGGGTGGACTAGTCGAAAAATAAGAGAGCTGAGGAGACCTAGGCACAACAAACATATGGTGCTAAGAAAAGGAAAACACATGCGAAGGAAAAGGATTATGGCATCGAAGAGGAGGTGAATGAAAGGGCTGAGGAGATAAGGGTTGAGAAAAAGAGAAGGTCGAAAAAGAAAGTTGATGAAGGAGAGTCTGAAAGGAGAACCAAACAAAGACACCAAGCATTAATAGAAACCTCAAGGAGAGAAGAAAGAGGTGGTTTAGACGAGGATGTGATTTGAAAACTCAACAACTCTCTTGCTAATGAACTGAGCATGATGAAAACAAAACTCACTAATCAAGAAACGTGAGAGAGTCAAAAGGATGAAGTGATTGAAAGAATGAAGAAGATGTTGATGCATCAGAGCTTGCTGATAAAGAAGCTGTTTGAGAAGATAAATGAGTTAAAAGCTATTGTCGGCCTACCAATCAACTAACTCAATCTGAGTTAGATGATTTAACTAACATTTCCAAATACCCATTTTTGAATGTGGGTACATCCTCTAGGGCAGGAGAAGGCACATCTGGTGTAGTGACTGAAGGTGTAAGAGGTTCTGGAGTAGAGAAGGAGAATGTGGAGGAGATAATGGAAGTTGGGTTTGTCAATATGGGGTTTGATATATACAAGGACATGGTTAGTAAGGAGGTAGTAAGGGAGAAATCAGTTGAAAGGGGAGCTGAAAAAGGCAAAGGGCTAATTGTGAAGAGGAAGATGATGAACAGCTGGTTGACTATTGATAAGAGGCCACTGGTATATGTAGCCAAAAAGGAAGAATTAGATGGAGATGTTTTTAAAATGGCTAAAGAAGAATGGTTTGTTAGAGAAAAGGAGCCTGAAGAACTGGCTCCCCTATTCTAAAACTTGGAAGGGTTGAGCAAAAGGAAGGCTGACAAGAGAATCATTAGCTAGTGTTATAACCACGACCTCAAGATGTTCATGATCAAGAGGAGAGGGGTGGTATTTCTTATATGCATAAGAGGAAGGTATTCAAGACCTTGCCAAAATAGGGTTTGAGGAGGCTGGTAGCATTGCCATTACTGAATGCCCATCTTAGTGAACGAGCCTCATTATTGGAGAAGGAGATAAAAAATGGCTTAAATGACAATTTTGAGTCCTTTGGATTTATGAAAGCGGAGATTAGACGATCGAAGAAGGACAAGGATTGGGAGACTGGAAAGGGAAAGATTGTACTAAGGGTGAAACCCCCAAGGATCGTGAATAGGGTTAGATTGGTAGATCCCCTCCCCCAACAACTACAGAATTTTGAGAAGTGGTTTTATGATAACAACACAGGAGAGGCGGTAATCAGAGTGAAGAATGGTGGTGAATTCAAAGATTTTGATCCGATGGAGCATTTAGTTTTTTTTATGAAGACCTGTTGGTTCTGTGCGAGAATCATATTAAAGCAGGTGCAGGTGATGAGACAAGGAAGGAAGCTAGTCTATTCATGACTTTGGCCAAAAAGATCAGAGGTGTAAGGGCTGAGGTGAAGAGGCTTGCAGAGAGAGTGAGGGCCCAAGATGATCTAAACATGGACATACAAGATTTGGCCAGACAGTTTGGCCAAGCTAGTGCTCATTCCGAAGGGGTTAATGAAGCAGGAAGAGACCAAGGTGAATCATTTGCTAAAGCCCCTAAGAAAGTCCTTGCAGGAGCTATAAAAGAAAAATCAAAGGCAGCGAGGGAAACTGGAGCTGACAAGATAAATCAAGACGAGTGAAGGCGGTGAGTTCCAACCTAGGGGGAGTATTGAAGATCATGCATAGGTTGGACTCACCTTATATTAGAATGTTTATATTTGCTTGTAATAGGTCTTATGTTAGATTACTTTTGAATGTAATTTGCTTTATTTTGTTTGGCAGTCCAACGAAACAGTGAGCGAAAGTATAGTTTCGCTCACAGTCAGATGTTTAGTTCTCTCGGCGAAGCTATTGTTTTTGCCAGGCGAAACTACAATTTCGGCAGAATAGTTTCGTTGACAGCGAAACTGTCTGCGTAACTAAGACTTCTATATATAGTTTTGATCCTTATCATTGTTAGCTAATCTTGCAAAACCCTATCGATTATCCATGTTGCAAGTCACCTTTGTAAGTAGTAATTTCACAGAAATACCATTGTTCTTTGTTATTATTGAATATATTGATCATCATTTTCTTACTTTGATTGAATTGTTATTGTTCTCAATATTCATTATTCTTCTTGTCTATTGATTGTATGTGTTATTGAACGATTCAACAACTCATTTGTACTACAAATCGATCAAATGGACCAACATATCATAAGATAATTCATTGTTTATTAAAGTCATGAACATTGATGATTGAGGTCTCAATTCCAGAATGTCAACAGTGGACAATAGTTTATCGGCTTAGATTCTTATTGATCTTTGGGAGATTCCATATTTGTTAGTTCATCCCATTCATCAGTATACTCAGTATTAGCATGAGTCATAGGCTTTAAGGTGGATACATCTACTGAAGGAGTCTTCTCCAGGGATATGACTTTTGCCTTCTTTGGAGAGTCTTGAATTTTTACAATCTCTTTCTTTATCTTCCCCAAATACTATCTTTTTCTTCTATATTGAATGGTGGGCTTTGAAGTATCAGTAGTCTCTTTTGTTATTGTTCATTGAGCATTTTATATAAAAGCAAATATCTTCATCTTTACCTCATCATTCTTTTCATCTTTTCTTTTAAGTAGGACAACTTGTTCAATGATAGTATTGTTTTCTTTGTTGATCTCTATCACAAGATGCTTCTATTCAAACTTCTCATGTTCAACAGAATCTTTGAGTTCTCTAGCCAGCTCATGCAAAGCATCAATCACTTCATTATTTTCTTGAACATCTTCTCTCAATCTTTTAAGTGAAGCTTCTTGTTTTGTAAGTTGCTCTTCCTTTTCTCTTATCATTCCCTTCAATTCCTTTTTCCTCTCCAATCTTTTGTTTCACTTGATTATTAGCTTATTATACTTAGCTACAAGATAGCTTTTACTCACATTGATGTCATCATCATCCAAATCATCTTCATTATAAGCTATTACATGAACATAATCTCTCAGCCTACACCTTCTTGTTCAACCTCTTAATCTTATTCTTTCTCAACTTCCAAACACACTTCTTCTTTTTTCTCTTTTTGCACTTCATCATCTGCAAGATTGATAACTTCTGTTAATTCAAAGCTGGCAGTGCTTTAATTTGATTTAACTACTTGTAGATTAAGAGTAGGTTAGCAAGGTTTTGTGGTATTAGTGTTGATTGATGATTGGGATTAGGAAATTAATAAAGGCTGGGTACTAGCTTGTGACACTAGTTTTGTAGCACTAGAGTTTAATGATGTTTGGGATTTGTTATGAGAGATTGGTAGTGTGTGTTCACTTGTGGTAGTGGAGAAGAGTGTGAGGATTGTTCATTCGGAGCAGGGGATCCATCATGTTCTTCTTCTTCAAACAAAAGTTCTTGTGGGATATTAGCAGTTTCATCAATTACACGAGCAAACATAGGCATATCCTCTCCTTCATATTTTCCACTGATATTATTCAATACAAATATTTTGATGTGAGCTTGCACAAATACATCTCCATATCTGACAATAGTGGGTAGGACTTCACTAATGATCAACTGAATGAATCTAGGAAACTTGTACAACATTTTGTTAGGCTTTTGGATTCTGATTTGATCACATAGACATCCAAAATATTATTTACGTAGTTATAAGTCCTCCTTTCAGATATCCCAATAATACATTAGGAGATGTGCCTAGAGAATCTATCTAATCTAGATTTTCTGTTAGATATGCACTTCAAGTACGTGTGGCAGAGAAATCTATATGGCTTACACAATCTCCCCTTCTTGATCTCCCCACGATCATAATCACCATCATATTACATCAGATTTAAGATTTTCTCTATATAATCATGTTCAAAAACATATGGATGACACTACTCTTGACCACCTAACTCAAGTACCCTTCTAATGGTTCTTTATCAATTCTTAACCTTCCATTCCCTATTTTATTATGTATGACCTCATTATCTTCTTCTTCTTCTATTCTAGCTGAGTTCCAAAAATCAATTATGTGTAATTGATAGATGATAATGTTAACCCAGGTTAAACACACTTGAATCAAATCATGAAGATTATGGATCAAAATATGACAAACACACTAAAACCCCAATTTGATTTATATTATTTGCATATAATTTTTACAAAGTGGAAACCCCTAATCAATTGGTGATTCAACCATTAACCTAATTATAATTACAATTAGGATATTTATAGTCTAGTCTAAGTTTCCCTATTTACACATAACCCCTAGAGTATATAACTAGACTATAACATGACTCAAGCAAAGTAAAATATATTTTGTTCACTGATGGGGTGCAGATAGTATATATATTTTGATAAAGATTTATTGCACATATTCAGTTTAATTGGTTATTACTAATACTAAGCCACACACACAAAAGGCAGTGTACCTGTCGTGTGGTAATATAGTGTTGGTAAGAACCGGGTATCAATCTGTGAACACACCTAACCTACTCAACAAACTTGATATTTGACTATCAAATTTGGTTTTTGTTAAAGAAAATGATAATTTGCATTGGAAAGATTTCTAGGATTTAAAGTTAAACAATAATAAAAAGAAAGTAAACTAAGATTTGAAGCGTTTGGATTTAAAACCAAGGAATAAAAGTTATCATCCTAATTAGATTCCACTTATGTAATCGTGATGAATTGGTGGTGTGGTTTAAAGATATGGATTAATGTAATTATGTTAATGTTTATAAAGATGAGCTAGCGCGATTTCTCATCTATCTTGCTGCTGTAGTGACTTGATCTTGTCAGGCTGAGTTTTACTACTCAGATCAAAGCCCTAGTAATGTAGGTAAATCTTTGGTGACCTATTTGACATAAGATTTCTAAAAACATAACTTAATGTTAAAAAGAGAGTTGATCAGGTTCCTTCCTAACATACCATTAATTTTAGAAAACCATAACAATTACTAAAGATTTCTCAAACTAATAAAAGGGAACCCGCAAATGATTAGAAAGTTAAAGTGATATTATTTCTAATAACCATTTCTAGTTCATTAGCCATGGATTTATTATAAAGACCAGTTTCGTGAATGAAAGTTAATCATACGGTTATTCAACTTTGTATGACAATCATAATAACAAACCATAAATTTATAACTTCCCGTTCCAATGTAGATGCTACCCATCAATAGTTTTCCCAACACTACCATAACATTAACACAATATTTATCACACCATTAGTTCATCACAAATTACATAAGTTTCATCCGATTAGGATGATAAAAAGAGTTTAGCTCATAATGAGCTTAAGCATAACAATAGATAACACAGAAGATAGATATGTAATCATCAGTGAAATGGAACAATCAAACCGATAATCCACAATGGATGACGTTTAGACGATCCCCAGCTTCTTCCAAGTGTTGTATGCACCTCCCAAGCCTCCAAATGACCTTGAAGTCTTGATTCCCGAGAGAGTTCTGCAGAGTAACTCTCCCACCAAAGCTTGCCAAAAATGGTGAACTTAGGCATCTATTTATAGGCTTTTTGGAGTGTTTAAGCACGGCCCCGTGCTAGTACAATGCTTACGAAAGTTGGTCGGCTCGTACATACAGGTTGTATCGGGCACAACCCAGTGCTAAATGGGGCATGGCCCCGTGTTGGAGGTGGGGCATGGCCCCGTGCCTCATGGGGCACGACCCCGTGTCTATTTTTAGGGAAAAGTACATTTTTTCCTGTTAGATGTCCAAACACGGGGGTGTGTTAATTTTCCATGGGGGTGTGTTTCTGGCAAAGCATGGGGGCATGCTTAATGAGGCACGACCCCATGCTTGGACTCCAAAGCTCGGATTTCTTCAATTTCTTGCTAAATATGCTTCTTTTGTCCAACTTGCCCTTTTAAACACCTAAAAACACAATTTAACAATTTTAAGCACATTCTCATCATTTTAAGGAATGTATTAAGGAATAATTGATGTGCTTTAGTTAGGATTTTTATGTATAATTTGGAGTACATCAAACATCCCCACACTTGAACTTTGCTTGTCCTCAAGCAAAAATCACTTAAAACGACAAATCCACCAAAAACCAAATAAATCAAATTATAAACATGTCTTTGTTGGGTTTTGTAGATTCTTACCAAAGTCATATTAACCATTTAACATGAAAAACACAGTGGAGTTATTATTAAAAACGTGAGTTTATGTAGAAGCCCTCAAGAGATGATACCCACAAGCTCTTTCAAACACCCACTTACTAGGATGTGCAACACCAACTTGAAAACCCTCTTGCACAAAACGATTTTCATCCAAGAGCACTTGAAGAGCAGCTCAATATTTCAGCCCTTTTGCTCCTTGAATCCGAAAATTTTGTGCAATCTTGAGAGAGTTTCTTGCTTTGTGTGTGAGAGAGAAAGTGTGTATGATAGAAGAGTGTTCAAGTGAGTTTTCTTTTGCATGAACCAAGCTGAAATGAGAGGTCCTTTTTGGCCTAAGGGGGCGGCCGAAATTGGGGTCCCACTTGGGGTTTCCCTCCCATTTGATTTTTATAAAAGTTACACTCTTGCACTTTAGTTTTATAAAATTAAACCCTTTTAATTTTATAAACTAACACACTTTTGTTTTATATTACTTAACCAACTTAAATAATGAAACAACTAATTTCTCATGAACAAATTA
>BJCM01210403.1:0-14409 GCA_018326385.1 Flaveria bidentis
AGGTTCATATGATCATTTTCATAAAAATTTTACAATATCAAACACACACATACTTTGAATCATATAGCATTATTCTTTCAATTCAACATTTTGATTTTAATTTTCTGAGACAAACTCTAACAAACTCTTCAGTTATTACTCCCCCTAAACTTTTATGTTTGAAAAACTTATAAGTTTCCTAAGGTAACATAATAAGAGAACACATCTCATTGTAAAATTGCTTGTACACAAAAGACACATAAGTGATTCTAGAAGATGATAGTACCCATAGTCCGACGAGTAGATTTATGTTTTTATTTTATTTTATTTTATTTTACTTTATTTTATTTATTCGCATTTTAAAATTCTAAACGCAAAAACACTTTTGTTTTTAGAATTATAGGGGGAGAATAGGATAGATTAGTATTGAATTTTCCATGTTATAAAAAAAACAACGAGGGAGGAGGACAACTTTAGCTAAAAGGAAAGAAATCAAATCTGTGATACTGATTCAATGAATTTGAAAAATGATAGTACATGGGGAACAGATTAATTTGCGACTTTAAAAGGTTTAACTACTCATGATGCAAAATCCAAAGTAAAGTTTGAATAGTCAAAGCAAAATAAAAAGGAAAAATGATAGTTAAACTAGTACGCTGCTATGGTAACATAGAGAAAGTTGACCTAGAGGTTGTTAGCGCATTAGACGATGTGTCGATAGATTAAACACAATAGATAAGTAGACCACATTGGTGATTTCAAGCACAAACTAAGTTGTTCAACAAGCTGTGGGTTTCCATTTTATCCCTGGTTAACACAATCAACGAAGTTCCAATAAAGGGTGACGAGCAAAATAAACGCCACAAATGTGCGCGGATCACCATAAAATATGAGCAAAGCAGATGAAAACAATTGCATAAACCAATCAAGCTAATAACCTATGTTGTTGGTGCAAAATGTGCAAAAAGAAATTAATTGCTCAAACAAGAAGATAGGTTGTGTGCCTCTCTATTGTGCGGTGACACTGACCTGAGGATAAGCATAACCTAAATGTTCATTAATTCACTGTTGTTTACGCCTCTCTGTTGTGCGATGGCACTGACCTGAGGCTTAACATCTCTTTGAAAGCTCTTAGAATAGTTTCTTCTTGTAAAATACCCGTAGACCGCTCAAAAATCCCCTTTGGAACGTTGATTACCATATAAGCATGGGATCCACAAATGCTTGTTGAAATAATCAAACCTTAAAACATCACTATTGATTGTCAAAATCTGTGTATGGATTTAAGAGGACAAGTATACTGACAATCATCAGGAGCTGCAACTCTTGAAAGTCAAAATCATTGTGTGCATCGTGTAGCTCTAGTATGATTTCCTAAAATTGATGTTGTTTATTATTAAAACAAGGATCAAGCATCAAAATTGTTTAATAAAGTGTCCCAAGTGAGTCTGATATACCTATATGATTCCAAAATGAATCGTACTAGAAATGATTAACTGGAATTGAAGCTGTGTTATCCATGAAGTAAAATCAATTAGAATTATTCTAATAGGTCGTATTTCATCTCTAATAAAAAATACAAAAATATATCTTGCTATTGTTCTAAATTCTCAAAGTTTTTCTGTTTAATTTTAGTAAAGTGTAATGTAAGATTCGTACTCTACAACTCATCGTAATCTGTGAATCACACACTCAAAACATTCAAAATTAAAAATGAGTCATGTTTAAGGTGAAAATTCAGTTTAAGTAAAAGGATCACGTCTGAGGTGATCAACATGTTTTTCAATTTAAAAATGTCATGTCTGAGATGATCATCACAGAAAATGTTTTATCTATTGTTATAAGGATAAAGGTTTTAAAGTGCATAATGTCAAATTAACAAGTCAGAGTCATTCGCACAACTAGACTATAAGTATGGTCTAGTCGCATGAATGAAGCAATGAGACTGAACCATTTGCACGATTGGATCATGAGTATGAGCCAATCGCACGAATGGTGGTGACCGACTGAGTCAATCATCCGACTGAACCCAGTCAGACGAATGAAGCTGACCGAATGAGTTAGTCGCACGACTAAAACCTAGTCACACGACTGACTATGACCGACTGAGTAAGTCGCACGACTGAGCCCCAGTCGCATGAATCAAGATAGCGAATAGGTTCGGTCGCACGACTGAAGGAAACCCTAGTATAAATAGAGTGGGAGTCGGTCGCAGACATTCATCAGCCCCAAATCGCCCCTAAATCACACGAAAGCAATACCAGTCTTCCTAAATTTCATATTAGTGATTTAGCACCATATTTGTGATTCTTACTGATTCCGCATCGTTTCTAAAAGTAATGCGGGACTAGACTCGATCAAAATGCATAAATTAATCAAGCCTTAAATGTTCAAATCGGTTCAAAACTAATACTGAAATACAACCTTTAAATAAACCACTAATCTTTACTTAAATGTCAAATTATTTAGTACTCAGTTTTATGTTGATGGATTGCGAGTCGAATGAGACTAACCTGAACGTTTAACATCAAGCTTTGATCAAAATCGATTCTACAGTACGGAACAGAGACTTTATGCAAATGGACAAACTGATGAACTTCAATCGCACGATTGAATTGGGCGAATGACTCAATCGCACGAATGAACCATGCGTATGAACTCATTCGCATAACTGATTCAACCTCATAGAACAACATACGACTCAGTTGAGTTGCAGGTTCATTCGCACGACTGAGCTCATTCGCACGACTAAGACTCAGTTAGATTGTCCATTTGCACCACAGAACATAATGATTCAAGTTCATTACAATTCAAGTGTCATTCACTTACACAAACTCTAACGTTTCTTTCCCTTGTGTAATAGAAACATGGTGAGTCGATGGACGATGAGCACAAAGCATAACCTATGTGCTCATTTGGACGTCACCTTACGGAATGCCACTTATTTTGCTGGGATCATTGCCTTCTTACAGAGATCGAGGATCTTCAACGCGATATCTACTCCGTGCACACCTTATAGGTCGATTCAGCAGGAAATCTGGGAAAACGCCATTGTCGACAGGTCTGCTGAACCGCTTCGGATCAGGAGTACCATATTTGGAGAGGCTATAGAGATCAGTGAGGAAGACCTAAGGCGGATGCTAGAGTTGGGAGATGACAGTGACTGCCTTATTAGATTGCATCTATTGACTGCCCGAGGTTGCTTTCTTCGGACTAAGTACTCGGGGAACATAAACGCAGGTGCGCACAACAAGAGCAACATGTGCCCCCAATTCAAGTACTTAGCCTATGTGTGTGCTGAAGTGTATTGCCTCAAAGAAGGGAGGTTTTGATGAGCTGTGTGATCAGATCCAGAATGCCTATGTGCTTCTGGTTCTGAATCATCCTTTCAGCTTCGCAAGGATGATCTTCAACTACTGGTTCGAGAACCTAGAGGCCAAGGGCGAGGAGGGATTCTGTATGTACCCTCGGTTCCTCTAGATGATCATTGACCAAAAGCTGCCCTTGCTACCCAAAGAGAGTGATGATGCAGTGGCACTCGAGGTCATGGACGACACTACACTTGGGAGGATGAAAGTTTACCGGGGCAAGTAGGTGAAGACCCCGGTAAGGAGGTTGTTTGGGCATGTGGGCCGGGATGACTAAGTGCTGCCAGCAAGGAGGAAGTGGCTCCACAATGATAGTGAATAGGATGTTGAGCAGATTGCTCTGCCCTCCGATGACTCTAACAATGATGACCACGATGCTGATCAGGGAGGTGAGGGTCAGGGTGGACCCGAGCCAGCACCCATTCACCCTGATTTCTAGATAGAGGAGTAAGAGTAGTCTGATGAAGAACCTATGGTACGAACGATGGGGAGTCGGATCGTAGCCATGGAGAGAGGTATTAGGGCGGTTGGTGGAAAGTGTTGATATCACCCACATTCATGAATGTGGATGAGTAAAAACAAATGCGGCAATGAAAATGTCTTCCGTATTAACAAATGTTGTAGAACACTTATGTCCACATAGGATTTTAACACTTCAAACCTTTTATGTATACTTGTTTGACACAAATGCGGTAGAGTAAAATCCTTATCTACATTAGTTTCACTATGACATATAGAGTTACATGCATTGGTTATATGCATGGGTTACCTTCACCCGCATTAAACAATTCACTTAGCCGCATAAAATTTTGAACTTAATCAAAACATAATGTTTCTACAGTGAAATTCTCATTTTTCGTTGTTCTTGTTATGAAGAACTGTCTTTGATTGAATTGTGTCTTATGAAGTTATTGGTTGTTGTAGGGGTTAGCAATTCTTGCTTGGATTGACTTGTATTATCAGAACTGATCTTGGACTTCTTATGCTTCCAAGGTTCTACATAAGCTGAGATAATATGGTATAACTTCTACAGCAACACATACATTCTGTTTTTGTTATTTGTTTTGAAGTTTTTAAGAAAGTAATTTCAGAAAGTAAATTTCTATACAAACTGATCAAACGTTTTAAATTACTCCCCCTAACGTTTATATCCATACCTAGACAAAAATCTTTAAAGATTTAAAACTTTTGAATATGAATTAATTTTGATTTTTTGTTTTTCAGATTTATGAATGAAGAGAAGTATACCTTTTGTTGGGATCATATCAATCTTACATTACACATGTGCATTCTTTTGTAATAAAATGGACATATTTATGAACTTATTGATTGATGGTATGTTTTTCCTCTTAAACTCATACCTGGTTAATATTTTAATTCATGTGATATTTATCATATTTTGGTTGATTTGATAATCCAACATATACCTCACACACAAAAGCATAGAATGATCAACCATCCTCATGTAATGCATGGTAGAACTTTTTCATAACTTTCTTGACCAGGTTACTTAAGTTATGAAATCTCATTTTCACTGATACTCATTGGGATTATTTTACTCTAATCCTTTTCATGTTGATCCATATTTGGGATTCTTTTCAGTTCACTTTGGAAGGTGATCCATGATTGCATTATTTTGCTCATTCACAAGGAATGTATTGTTATTGTAGATTCATCCAATTTGGATGTATTCCTCATTGGGAACCTTTTGGATCAATACATTTGCACTATGTGCTTGTTTCGTTAGGTCTTTGCTTAGCAAAACAGAGATGAAACTTGATGTAGGTGAAAGAGATTCATATAGTATTATTACCTAGTGTGTTTAGGTTACTACACACATACACTTGGATAAGTCAATCCATACCTGTACTCTAAGATGAGTGTTTCACCATTGAATAAGATTTTAATTCATCACAACATATATTTTCTCTTCCAAGTTGAGCCTACCAACAAATCAGGTAAGTCGTGACAGTCTTTCAAATTTGAAATTAAGCATAGTGAATAACATAATGTCTGCAATTATATCATTTTCCATGTATATATTTTTTTTCTTCATCAAAATTGACCTTTTTGTGATTTTCTAAAATTTTAAATTGTTTTTGATATTTTTGATTTTATTCAAGGTTAATCATGCCAATTGATTTAACTGGGTATTCAAACCTACTAGATTCAAATGCCTTGGTCAATAAATCAGGTAATTGATTTTCAGTTGGAACTTGAATCAATTTGATTAACCCCTTTTCAGCACAATCTCTCAAAAAGTGATATCTAATTTCAATATGTTTTGTTTTTGAGTGCTGAACTGGGTTATTTGTAATTAAAACAATTGTTGTGTTATCAATGTGAATTGAAGTGTGCAAGAAGTTAAAACCATAATCAAGCATCTATTTTTGAATCTAGACAACTTGTGAGCAACAAGCTGATGCTACAATGTACTCAACTTCTGATGTTGAAACAAATATGTTTGTCTGCTTCTTGCACTGCTAGGAGACCAGTCTAGGACCAAGAAATTGATAACCGCTAGAAGTAGACTTCCTATTGAAATTGCATCCTCCATAATCACTGTCAGTGTAGGCATAGAGATTGAAATCTCCTTCTTATGGATACCATAAACCAAGAATCGGCTTGCCCTTAAGATATCTAAATATCCTCTTGACAACATTCATATGAGATTCCTTAGGATCAATTTGATATCTAGCACATACACAAATACCAAACATAATGTTAGGCCTACTGGCTGTTAGATACATAAGTGAAGCAATCATTGATCGATAGTGAGTCTGATCCACTGATTTTCCTTCTGGATCAGGTCCTATCTTCACTTTAGTATCAACAGGGGTTCTAATAGACTAACAATTAGCAAGGTAGAATTTCTTCAACATTGTTTCTACTTATTTTGATTGATTGATGAAGATTCCATTTGCTGTCTGTAGGACTTGCACTCCTAAAAAGAATATGAGTTCCTCTATTGCACTAATTTGAAATTTTGAATGCATAAGTTCTTGAAAATTTTTACAGAGTTGCTTGTTTGTTGAGCCAAAAATGATATCATCCACATAGATTGGGACTAGCAACATGTCTCTTCCACTTCTCTTTCTGATGAGAGTCTGATCAATCTTTCCTCTTTCATACCCATGTTCAATAAGGAAAGATGATAGAGTCTCATACCACCTTCTTGGAGCTTGATAAAGACCATAAAGTGCTTTGTCAAGCTTGTGCACTCTGTGAGGGAAATCAGGATCTTCAAAGCCAGGTGGTTGACTCACATAGGCTTCTTCAACAATCTTTCCATACAAAAAAACACACTTCACAACCATTTGGTAAAAGTAAACTTCATGGATGCTGAATATGCAAGAAGGATTCTTATTGCTTCTAATATGGAAACATATGCAAACACTTCATTATAATCAATTCCTTCTTCTTGTGTATACCCCTGTGCCACTAGTCTCGCTTTATTTCTGATGAAAATCCCTCTATCATCAGTTTTGTTTCTGTACAGCCATCTGGTACCGATAGGATATTGTCCTTCAAGAAGATCTACTAGTTGTCATACTTCTTGCTTCTTTGAACAGTAGAAATTCTTCCAACATTGCTTCAATCCAGCTGTTGTCTTGAAGAGCCTCTTTGATGTTTTTGGGTAGTGTTTGACAAAGAAAGCATGAGAACAAACAGATGTTTTTAATACTCGACTTGCTTCTTGTCTCCCTTTCATTGAGTTCACCAATAGTGATTTCTACTGGATGATTCTTGTGTATACTGGTGGTTAGAATTGAGTCACCAGCAATTGTTACATCAAGAACTGAGACATTCAATAGATTATGGTGAGAGGCACCTTCATCTTGTACTGTTTGGGAGTTATGAAGATAATCAGACTCTGTTTCAGTGACTGCTTCAGCATTAGAAGCACTTTGATTGCTTCCATTATTTGAGGTTCTTTCTGATTCAACTAGAGGTGTAGCTTGATTTTGATTTCTGACTTCAGTTGATGGGTCTTCTAAAGATGATGGTAACAAGCTGGGATCAGCTTCAGTTGAAACACTTTGATCTTGAGATGATTGTCTTACAAGATTAACTTGGAGTGGAACATCTTCATTTAGTTGTTTAGTAGAGGTAGGAGGAATAATTGAAAAGTCATCTCTTCTTTCTACACATGAAGAAGGTTCAGCTAAATATAGGTTTCCTGCATCAGACAAGGGAAATTGTTTAAAAGATTTTGTAAATGAGTCAATATCAAACAACCAGTCAGGACCATTTGTAGATTTGGGAAATGAATGTTCCTTGAATTTGAACATTTTTTGATTCATCAATAATGTTTAATCTAGGATTAAACATTCTGTAAGCCATTTAAACAAAAGAATAACCTACAAAGAATCCTTCATCAGACTTAGATGAAATTTTCCCAAATAGTCTCGGGTGTTTAATATTGAGACAAGACTACCAAATGACTTGAATAATCCAATAAATGGTTTTCTATGAAAGAATAGTTCATATGGAGTCATGTTGTTTTCTTTTATAATCAGAGTTCGATTTCCCAGAAGGTAATTGGCAGTTTAGCATCGGCTAGCATTGTTCTTGTTGCTTCAATCAGTGTTCTATTTCTCCTTTCAGCTACCCCATTTTGCTGAGGAGTTCTAGCTGCACTGAATTGATGAGTGATGCCTTTGGTTGCACAAAAAGAACTCATGTCTTCATTTTTAAACTTGGTTCCATTATCACTTCTTATTATTTTGACCTTATGATCAAGTTGGTTTTCAATTTTTATGATAAAGCCTTTTATTATTTGGAATGCCTCATTTTTATAAAGTAAGAAGAAAACCCATGTAAATCTTGAAAAGTCATCAATGATCACCAAACAATACTGTTTCTTTCCAATACTCATAACATGAGTTGGTCCAAACAGATCCATGTGAAGTAGCTTCAATGGAGTATTGTTTGAGTTCACAAACTTTGGTTTGTGGGAAGATTTATGTTTTTCCCTTTGAGGCACGTTGAACAGTGATAAACAAAATGAAATTCTTTTTGGGGAAGACCAATGACATCGTTTCCTTTGACCAATCTATTCATGTTTTTAAAGTTTGTGTGCTTCAAGCGTTTGTGCCAAAGCTGAGACTCATAAAATGATGCTTTTGACAGAATACATGTTTCTTCTTTTGGTGTAGTAGAATTCAAGTTTATGACATAGGTGTTATTCTTCCTCGAAGTGTTTTGGACAACCAATTCTTCAGAAATCTAAAATCCTGGTTTCAGAATATAGCAATGAGTGTTGGTAAAGTGAGTTGAAAATTTCTTGTCACAGATCTAAGACACGCTTTGAAGATTAAAATTCAGTTGTTCACAGTAGTTCACTCTAATAAAGATCAGCATCCCATTTGTCACAAATCCTACACTAGTAATTCTTCCTCCTTGTGAATCTCCTCCGAATGCTATAGTAGTTTCTTGTATATGCTTGAAGTCATGAAGGAGGGAACGATATCCAGTCATCTGACGGGAGCATCCACTGTCCACGTACCATAAGTTGTTGGTCCTATATGGATGACCCCGCAAGCACAAAAGAACTATTTAGAATATGGAACCCAAGCCATAATGGTCTTGGTTTTTCCATTCCTATTCATGATGGTTACCTCTTAGTACTTTCCTTTAAACTGCAATTAAGAGAGAGGTGTTTTGGGAGATTTCTGATCAAATTTTGATTGTTTCATCTCATAAATATCAACTGAAGAATCAGAGTAATAATTAAACCTTTGGTCCTTGTTTGTTTGAAGAAATCTGACCCGTTTTTTATTATCAAACATCATTTTTGGTTATGCAAAATCATATATTTGTTTGATGTGTGCTATTTGTTTCTTTGACTCTTCCTCACCTATTTAATGTTACTCATGTCCTTATTGGTTCTAGACATCCTAGATTGATTATAATGAAAATGACTTCTGACTGTGGGTTTCATTGATGATATTGGTGAGATGGGTTTGTTTTGGAAAATTCTCAACCACTTTTGCTTGAAGTAACAATCAAATTTATTGTGATTGTTCATATCACAGACTGAACAATATTTATTGAAATAACAGCTTTTGGTGGAATGATTGTTCATGTCACAGATAGAGTAGTATTGATTGAAAAAGCACTCTTCTGTTTTGTGATTATACATTTCACATATGTCATAATACATATGTTTGTTTCTTGAATATGCTTTTGCTTTTGCTGACTTAGATGATTTAGTTTTCTCAACTGAGTCACAATTTTTGGTTTAAGGGAAGAGTCAAAATTAGCCTTTTTAGTAGTTTGCTTCACAACACTACTCTTGTTGATATTTTTAGGTTGTTTTTGTTTCCTCAACCCTTTCTTAACTTCTTGCTCAAACTAATTAACAGGCTCCTTATTGCAGATGTCAAAATCTACTCCTTGTCTTGATTTTGATGATTGGGGGTGTGACTGAGTTTTAGTTTTCGAAATCTGTGAAATTTTGTTTTTCTTTGGTAGTGAAACCTTTTCTGATTTGCTTAAATTTTTTGGAGATATAATCTCATAATCAGAAATGCTTTCAATAGAGGCTTTCACTAAAGCCACATCTTTCTTCTTTCCTTTTGAAATTGTAGGTTTAAATTCACAAATAGGACAATGGCCTTGAATGGGCTTGTTGGTTTAATGACAGTCACTGTCTTGTCTGAACACTCCTTGATTTTAGTTAGGTGACCTAATTTAAAATTCTCCTCAATTGTTTCATTGTAAACATTTGGTTTGTTTTGAGGATTTGTGACTTGTTTTACTGTTGTTTTTGGTTCAATAGTATTAGGTTTAATTTGCTCTTTGAGTGTTATAGATTCAGGTATGACAGTGTAGTTGTCATTTTAGGGTAGAGGACAAGAGTTATACCCAATCCTAGACATATCCTTGGGATCTTTTTGTGAGTCCAACATCTTTTGCAGCTTGACTAAAGACAATTGAAGCTTTTCTAGTTTCACTTTAGTAAATGTTTGTTCAACTTTTGATTGAGCTAACTTTTCAGTTAGTTGCTCATTCTCAGCTGCAAGAGTGTACTTCTCACCATGCAGTTTTTCAATATAAGAGATGAGAGATTTAATTTTGATTTTAAATCCTTTTATTTCTCTTTTAAGCATCTCTGACTTGACCTTTTTTCTTTAGTTTTATCAGCCAATTTATGTTTGTGTTCTCGATAACCTTGCAGTTCAGTAATGCATTTATCACTACAATGGTTGGATTTTACCTTAGATGGCATAGGAGATGGACCATCATTGATGCGAGCCATGAGTGCATGATTCTGAAATTGAGGCTTCACTTCCTTTGCATACAGGCTCCAATCATGTACTCCATCTTATCTAATAACAAGTGAATTTGAAGATGACTAACTGCTTCCATGAGCTTGATTAGTCGGTTGAGGCTTATTCTGATAAGGTTGTTGATGTTGTTAATGATGATACTGCTATTGTTGATTGTTGGAGTGGAAGCTTGTGCTTGATTGTGAAGATGACTGACCTTGAGAATTCCTTTGGAAATTGTTGTTGTTTCTTCTAGGAGCATGACATTCTCTAGAGAAGTGGCCAGTCATGCCACAGTTGAAGCACTTTACCATGGATTTGTCATATCCAAGTTTGGTGTTTTCATTAATGCTAACCTTTCTTTCTTTTCTGAAAAACTTCTTGGCTCTCGTTGCAATCATAGCCATTTGCCATTGCAAATCCATTTCTTCCACATCATCTGGATCCATTTCTTCCACATCATCTGGATCCATTTCTTCCATGTCCTCCTGGATCAGATGAGCAGAAGTGAGTCTGCCTACCAGGTTAGTTTCAAAGCTAGGAAAAAAGGCATTGTAAGTTTCCTTTTGCTCTTCTGATCTTGGATCTTCAGGAGTAGTTGAGGGAGTTGCCGAGAACCCTGTTAGTTGTGATGGTGTTGAAGGCTTGTAAGTTGGTTGAGCTGCAATGAATCTAGTTGTCTTCACTTGTTCTCTTGAGGACAGAAAATTATCATCCTTAGTAATGAAAGCATTTACTATAGATTCGGTGTTTGTTGGAAATTTATAAGCTTCAATAACTCTAGGTTCACCAAGATTTATGCTTCCCTCATCAAGCTCAAGAGCTTTTATCTTGGCATTCATGATGTCCAAGGTGGTACTCTCTAGATCAAGAGTGTTTTTCATCAATGTAACATTTTGTTTCCAACTTTCTAAAAGACTGTGCAACATCTTTTTGTTTAGTTGTTTGACTTTGTATGTTACCCCTATGATCTCTAAATCATTTACCTGCTGCACAAATCTATGCAACTATTTAGAGGTTGACTCCCCCTTGGAGTGATGAAAGGTTTCATATTGATTAACAAGCTTGTCCTTATTAACTTCAGCAACTTCGGCCTTCACACTTTATCAGCAGTGCATCCCAAACAGCTTTAGCAGTTCCATACTTTTCTAATCTTTTTAGCACATCCACTTTCAGTGCTTGGGTAAGTATAGAATAAGCTTTGAGATCAACTTTTATCTTTTTGTAATCATCATCATCAAGTGTGAGATCCTCAATAGGAATTCTTGAGGTTTTGTATATTGTAGCTTGATCAGCCGAAAGAGTCACTAGAATATGAGGGCCTTTGCATATTGAAATCAAGTAGTCTGGATCTACACCAATAATATAGTTCATAAATATGATTTTCCATTGCTTAAACTTAGATTTGTGTTTAAGCATGGGTGGTTTTGGAGTATGACCAAGTTCAGAGAAACTATGTGAATCCATTTTAACAAACTATTGTTTAACCTTGTTGAATAATTCTTAGTTTGATTGTTAAGTTTAAATTAGTCCAAATAGTCCACACAGGCTTATGTATAACCAGATCTGCTGATGTTTATATGTTTCTATTGTAGTAAATGTTCACGGGTTTGTTCTTGATGTTGAGTACAGATGAATAGTGACCGTCGAAGATATTTTTATAGTTTACTATGTATAGGTAGTCGAACACTCTATTAGTAACTCAATCACCAGATCAATCGAGTTCTGTTAAGATCTAGGCAGATATGAAAAAACCAAGAGCAAAATCTCTAATACCAATTGACTGGGTTGTGAGAGTGATATTCTCACAAGGATCGAATATGATGATTGAGTTAATGATTGTATGGCGGAATCAAACAATCAAGAAACATTGAATGAAAGAAATACTCATAAATGCTTTGTGTATTAATGACGATGATCGGTTACAATGAATGCTAGGGTTTGAGCATTAAATAGTAATAATACACCATGAGAACATATGACTAATCAAAATATTGTGATTGTCTATAATGTCTATCAACAGCCACCTCACATACGAGGTTTTCTATTCTATTTATAGGCTGACAAGATGCCTTTTACAAAATGACTAAACTACCCCTGTCCAATACATCAGAACTAGTCTAAGTCTTCTTCAACATTTCTTTTGTTCATCCGCAATGACTAATGCGGATGTGTTGATCTTGATCAACATTTCTTCTTTGTCTTCAACATTAGCGTGTGGTCAACATTGACAAATGCGTATGAACAGACACTTATGCGCATTTGTTGTCGGGTATCCGCATTAGTTAATGCAGATGTACAAAACTTGTCATCATTTCTTTCCGGCTATTTGCATTTTTTAATAAGGAAGAACAAACACTTATGCATATTTTGTAACACTCGGTTATTTTAAAGTCAAGGAAAGAATGAATAAAGTGAAAGGAAAGAAGGAAAAGAAATAAAACCCAAGTCTAGGGGTAAAAGTGTCCAAAAGGACAAAATGTTTGAAAAGTGGGTGTAAAAGGTGGTATGGCCCCCCATATGTCACATATATCACTGATCTTCGGTTTTAGAGAGAGAGAGAGAGAAAGTAGCTGGGAGAAGAAAATTCTCAGCTTTGAAGGAAGAACTTGAAAGAATTCGAATCCATGTGGGTTTCTAGGCGGTTGGATTCAATTTGCAAAGGAGTTTGGAAGAAGACATACTCAAGAGCTGCAAAGGTGAGTTCTAGGACCCCTCTTTTACATGTTTTAACGGATTTTGGGGCTGGAAATGCATGAATGTATGTTTTCATTAAACTGGGTTTCGGACCCGCATGTTTGAATATGTGTATGGTGACGCAATGTTACGATGTGTGATCACGTTCATGCTCGATGATGTTTCCAAGATTTAAGATGTATGATGTAAGCTTAGAACATGATGAACGGTGAGTTGAAATTGAAATCAGATGTTTAGGGCTCATATGATAAGTTTTAGAATCTGCATAAGTGTTGAAAAGTTAATGCGGATGAGCATTGACTAAGTATGGAAATGCGGATGAAGTAAGTCAATACAGATGAAGTGAGTCAATGCGGAAGTAGTAAGTCAATGCGGATGAAGTCAATGCGGATGAACAATAACATTGACTAAGTATGGAAATGCGGATGAAGTAAGTCAATGCGGATGAAGTGAGTCAATGCGGATGAAGTAAGTCAATGCGGATGAAGTAAAATTCTGACATTTTGGAGAAAAAGGGGTAATGTAGGCTTTGACCTAGGAGATTCTCGGGGGCTATGTAAGTTGACTTTTGAGGTCATAAATGTTAAGATGGGCATGTAATGATGTGTGATTGATGCATATGCATAATAATGATGTATGATGTTGCATGATTATGGATGTTATGTATGTATGATGTTGCCCTGTATGAGGTGATGACTGTATGTTATGTTCGTTGTTTTGACGTATGTTTATCTTTCCGTGGCTTTACGTGTTATGTTAATGAATGAACCAAAAGTATTTGATAGGATCAAATGTACCAATCTGTGATGATTTGTGAACACAATTCAATTAAATTCACACAAAGTAATCAAATCAAAACAAGATATCAACAAAATTCAAGTTTTCATTAATATCAAGCTAAGACAATTACAAAGTATGAAAGCAGGTTCGAATACAATTCTTAGTTCCTACTACCTGTAAGTCTAAGCTACTTATACTGTAAAAAAAAGTAAAGGAACTAACTAATTACACAAATAGTCCCCATACTATTACAAAATGTTAAAAGACAACTAAAGACAACATGTTAATCTTTCTTAGAGCACTAACAATAC